>WIQG01000197.1:0-298846 GCA_014925785.1 Mycena galopus ATCC 62051
TTCGATGTGGACGTACTTGATCACTATTACAAGGCCATACTGTCTGCCAACTAAGGATGGTCTTCAGAGCTGTCCCTGTCCAAAGGTGTCGACTTCCAGCAGCAGCAGAGGGGTTCATGGCGTATGTGGAGCGCTTCGATATCATACCTCAACAAGATCCTGCTGGCCCAGGGAAAGGTGCCTTTCCCGATCCCGCCAGCGGAATGTATCAGCTGAGGAGGGGGCGGAGGGCAGACAAGACTCCCAAGGGAGATATTGTCCCTTTACATCGCCTTCGTGTGCCTGTGGAAATTACTCCGCACTTCGGGAAGAAAGCGAATCCGCGCCTCACCAAAGAAACCAGTTTGGATTATGCTGAAATTTATTGGTTATCCAAGTGGTTTAACAAAGAACTTTTCTACGCTTTGGATCAGTAGCTGGTCAGCTAGCTTCTAATTCTTAGACTCGGCACAGCTAATTTGCTTCAGGCATCCGTAGCTTCACTCACACTCGCATCCCACAATTTGTAGTTACATCTCACATCTACCCTCCCTTCGCGCGTCCTTGCGTTCGTACCAATAGTGACTCTGAATCTTTTTCTCGTTGATTTTTTTTTTGGTACCAACAGTGACTCTGAATCTTTTCTCCGTTTTATTTTTATTTTTAAATCCATTCAATTTGCTCCTCGCCGCGCGCGGCACGTTGGACATACCTCTTTCTCCCCGTCATATTTCTTTGTGTACTTGAATCAAATTGCAATTCATTGGAGTTCTTGGTGTACTTTTGTGCATGAAGGCGAAGGAGAAAGAGGCTTTTTAGGCAAGAATTAGAAGGCACTATGTACCCGCTAACTATGCGAGCTACGCAGTGGCCCCCCAACTATGCAGAACTATGTAGCTGTCGAAAAACTACAGCAGCTACAGCAACTACACGGGAGGCCCCCAAACTACACGTGCATTACGTAGCACTACGTAGCGATATGTAGTTGGCCCAAAAACTATGGCAACTACACGGGCTACGGCCCGGCTACGGTGAAAACCAGGGTTTGCTGATGAAGCCAGATGAAAGTTTGGAAGCAAGCGGTTTGGTCACGTCCTCGTCACATCGAAAACGCGGCCATGTGCTGCTTCGAACTCGGCGTGTCAGGGCCTGTGATTATTGGTTGGGAGGTCGGATCCCAAATTTGGCCCTAAAAAAACATTTACCCGAACTTTCCGTTGGGGCCGAGCCCGAAAATTTACCCGAATACTGGCTCTAGTGTTGCCGCGGCTCGGCTTGGCTAGCCGATTGAGCGGAGCCGAAATTTAGCCGAGCCGAGCCAGCCGTTCCCACAGACTTGCTTAGTTTCCGCCTCAAACGTAAGCGCCAAATCGGGAAAGTTCTTTCGGCACATCGGCACACATATATCCTTTGCCGAAGCTTTGCCGTTGATGACGCACTTTCCCTTTTGAGTTAAGTCGCCTCCTCGCAGCTTCATTCAGCTAAGCCAGGACGGACCGAATATTAATATGGGAAAAATAAGAGACATTTCTTTCACTCAATACATAATTAGAGCAAGGACAAGAGCAACCACACAACCTTTTTAAAATTTTCTAGTCGCAAGATGATACAAATAGTAAAAAACAGAAAACCGGTGAAGAGTGAGAGCACCAAGAGGTGTTGGGGTGTCCAAGTTCAGGTGGGGGGTAGTGATATTGCACATCGCTCGATCACATTTCCTATGAACGCGGACGGATCAGCAGGAGTGCGCCTCCCACACCAGGATGGGCGGAGGCTGATCAGGGAAAATGACATTGGACGGAGCACCGCACGCTTGATCAGGGGAGGAGGGACAATAGCAAGAGAAGCACATGGAAAGAAAAAAAGCGGGAAGGCCGTCGGCGTGAACAGGATTATATATAGCACTGAAAATGATCATTAACAGGTGTTCTACACTGGGCGAGACACTGAAACACACCCTAACATAATTACAACCTCAATTTATACCAGTCTGAGTGGTCTTCCGTTGTAGACACTACGTGCAACCAGGCTGGGGGCTTCTTGAAATGCGAGCATTGACACTGAGGGGAAGCAAGCCATGGGTCACATAGTAACAAGGTGCCGTACTTGACGAGCAAGGGTAAATGAGCAGAGGAACCCGACGAGGCGAGAGGCGAGAGTGGGCAAGATGGTGGGAGGAAACAAGGCGCGTTGGCAGTTGTTTGCGCTGTGCGGCTTACGCGATTCCGGCAATGTATCGGCAGAAAGACCTGGATGCCGATGTGCCGAAAAAACTTTCCCAATTCGGTGCTTACGTTTGAGGCGGAAAGTCAGGAGTGTTCCCACAGCGGCTATAAGTGGCTCGGCTTCGGCTGAAGCCGGCTTGAGCCCAGCTTAGCTGCGGCTTCAGGCCCTTTTTCAAATGTGCTAGCAGCCCGCTCTCCTCTAGTCTTTTGAGCACTCTACATGTTGCGTGATGCTCTCTTACTACAGAGAACAATTCTTGGCTCTTTCCCATAGCAACCGGCGTGCCATGAGAAAGTCAATACCATATGCGGATTTCGGGTGATAAATGGACTACAACCGATAAATCGCCTCGCTTGGACTCAATTCTTGCACGATTTCCTTCGAAAGTGGCTCAAATTAAAGGTACAGATATATACTAGCAGGATATAAAAAAGCTTGGGCGAAAACTGCGCGAGACCGTACTCCGAGCGCAAAGAATATGTGCCGGGCGGGCTAAATCAAATTCTCGTTGGAAAAAATGGAAGGCTTGGGAAGGATGCGGAGTATTCAGGTGAAGTTTTCACAGGAGATGTCCGATGGAAGGTCTACAGGTGTTTGTGAGGACAGAAAGAAAAGAGGAACATTTTCAGACGCACCCAATAAATCCTCAATTCCCACAGTATCACGACCATCGTTTTCCTGGTAATCAACAGAAAGCTGGCGGGTTGAGACATCGAGAAGACCCAAAAGGAGCCATTGGGCACTGCGCCGCGCCGCGTTTCAGCATTCTCGTCATCCTGTATGACTTTGTGCGCGAACTCAGAAGCCAAAAAGCCAAGGCATCCCAGAAGTGGATGGGGATGAAAGATGGGATTAAGGATGGCGTAGACAAGCATCCAGAGGGACTTGAATCAGCCCTGGTCCGTTCCGGTGCATGTGGCGGGATGAGAGACAAGATCTCGAGCGGAGGCAGCAGATTGGATAACTTTACGGCACATCCGATAATAATTTGACATCCACAAGTCGATTTCGTCGAGTGCCCAGGTCGTCGTGAAGTGCAAGAAGTGCCAAGAGGTCGTAGGAGTGGTTAGAACCCGTGTGGCCGCAAATGCTCCCTGAGCCGCGGCTGAGCCTCAGCTAAGCCGCAAGCCGCCCAAGCCAGCTGTCTATAAATGGCTCGGCTCGGCTTCAGGCGGTGATGGCTCTAGAGCCATCAAAAGCCGAGCCGAGCCAGGCGTAGCCAAGCCGCGGCAACACTAACCGGCTCCGACCAGCCCTTCCTCAAGAATTTACCCGAACTTTACCTCAGACATCTGATTTTTTCAAAAAAATAGCTCGAAGGCTCTAAAATCAAGGAAAAAATTGCTGGTACACTACACTGCCAATTATTCGCCATTCCTATTTGAGGTGCAAGGCTCGGCTGCTTTCCGGTCGGCTGATGAGCTCTGCCAGATATGGGAACCACATTGATCCCATGTGAACAATGAGCTCGACGTGCAGCTGGGTCTGAACTGGTGGCCAGCTCGGAACCAGCTGCGCTTTGACTTCTCACGCAGCCCAGCAGCCACCACGGTCTCATGTTTTGAATTTCTGAGGTCTACGACCTCGATCCGTAACGATGGCCACTGCAACGGAATTCACCTGAAATATTGCTGAATTAAATCTGTGGTATTGGCTCAAAAATTTGGCGGGACTGGAGCTTTACAATTGAATGCCACCGAGCCTCCCCAGGCGTATCTGGGGCAACGATGCATCGTTTTGCCTCTGATTAGAAGCTTAGGGCGATGCATCCTTTCCTCTAATGAGAGGCCATCACGATGCATCAGCTTAGAGACTTTCCTTTTCCAGAAATGATTGCCGTGCCGTACCCCGCTGCACTTTGGTGCCCGCGCATGCGCCTCCCGCCCTTGATCGAGTGCGCATCACTCCATCCAAATGCGGTGAGGTGTTTACACTTGTTTCACTCCCATCAATTACTCTTTGACCCTCACCACCACCGCTCCGCCTTCGCCTCTGGGCCGTTCCCCGCTCTGTAACGTGGTTAATCTATCAGGATCGATACTATCTACTGTTTCGCTTCACAGATGGCCCTTAAATTGCACGAAATAGCGCAGCATCGCCGCTCCGCTGGTACGCTTCCTGGGACAATATTTTGGCATAAAAGCTGCACCTGGGGTCCGGATGCTCTGTAATTGGGCGAAAGGGTTATTCGATACATTTCCTTGGCTGCCCTAATTTAGTAGATCTTCAATTGCTTCATAGGGCTTTCAATTCACCTCACATTTTCTGCCCTATTTTTCCGATCCACGGCATTTCCTGGCCCCCTATTCATTTGCTGCCTTTACAATGCTCTTGGGGCATCCATTTACAATCAAGCCCCGCTCATCCTTCCTTCCAAACGGCTCAAGGTAGGACTCAGGCGCGTTTTCTCTCCCCGCAGCCCGCTCGCTTCTGGAAGCTATCCCGTGTCCTTTATTCTCTAGCAGCATTTCCTAAACCCATTGTATGCTTGTCTAGTGTCTCTCTGCCGCATTTTATACACCCGTGCGCGTCGGGGCTCCCTCAGGCACGCTTTTCCTCCTCCGCGCCTGCTTGCTACACCACCTGCCCCATGCCTTGGATTTCCTTGTTGTTTGTCCCAGACCGATGAGAAAGTGTCCTAGTATCCCCCTTCAATATTCCGTGGCTCTGCCCACATCGTCGCGTTCCCTGTGCAAATTTTTGACCGCCTGCGCTTGCTCGGGTCCGGCTCCCATTCCGCATCCTAAACTTGCTCGTAACCTTTGCCACTCGCACTGGGGCTTCCACCGACACCCTCACCCAAAATCTTGCGGCAGTAGCTACACTGCAACCTACACTCCACTTCTTTGTGCTCTTCTGGTGCACCCACTTCCCGCGACTTTTTAGGGGCTCTAAATCGCTTGTCACCATGATCACAATAATTAATCATCCCGCTGGCGCTCCTATTCAATTTATCTGAGCTCTAGCTGCATGCCCATGGCAGCTAGGTTGCTTTGGCTCTCTGCACCCACTTCCTGCCTGCGCCGCTATGCACTGCATTCACACCTCATTGATATTCACATGCACATTGGGCATGTGCCTGCTCGACCTACACCGTACCCTCCATGCGGTTACGCCAGCATGCCGCACATATGGCACAATCCGCGGTTGCAGCACTTAATCCCCATACTTCTCTTCCTAGACCCAATTTCTATTGTATTTCTGTTTCTGGTACACCAAATACCATTTGTAAATCACGACCTTTTGCAATTTCGGGTGCTGAGACCTTTGGGAATGGTTAAAACTCACAAAACCCTGTCCGAACATGCGTCGGAGTTGGTGTCCGAAACGTCGGCCGAGGCTTCATCCGGTCCAAAATTCGTGTTCACTGCGTCACCGGGCGTGTTTCATAGGGTTTTGAATCGCCAAATACCATTCAATTAGCCTGAAGAGCTCAGATTAATATCAATTTTGACACTACACCTAATTTTGGCCACTGTACAAATCCGGACATCGGCGCTTGATGGGCGTCTATTGCAGTTCAAAATTCGAAACCTGCTCATGGCTACTACCTGTCGCCCTATCGGTGCTCTGATGTCACAAATGAGGTACAGGACATCAACTGCTTCAGAATTATTGGCCAGTTGCAAGAACTCAATCGAAAATAAGATGTTGCGCCAAACCATCCAGAAAGTGGCCTGAATCCAAGTATAGGTTTCACTCTGCCTTCCAAATTGGATTCTCTGCCAAAAAAGATTTGATTGAATCTCGTCTTCCACTGGTGCTAGGACCATAAAATTTTGTACTATAACAATCTGCTACTTCCCCTGAGTCCGTTTTTCATAATACTGGTCCCCAGAAAATTACAAGTGGGTTCTAAAACTGCAATTGATGGATAGGCTGATATTTTACCTCCTCCATTTTCTTCCAAGTTGGAATGCGGATGGTAGCTTGGGTCCAGGCGAGCCCTGGAGTGGTTTCAAAACAGTTCTAGCATGCGTGTAGCTTAAGGAATGATCAAAACATTATTTCCTCGGGGAACTAACTCAATCTCGCTTGCGAGAGCTTCCCCATAGTTAATTTCCTTCTCAGAACGAGACGGATTACAATTATGCACCTCGGAACGTCGAAGTTCCGATCCCCAAGTGGCTGGATTCCGATTATTCACCCTATTTACCATAGGCTGATATTTCACTACCTTGATTTTCTTCAAACTTTGGCTAAAACACGTACGCTGCATGAGGGTGAACTCTGCTGAACTGTTAGAACTCACATCGGATGCCTGCGGCGCACGCAATATCGAAAATGTCTGCGATAGGCACTGGTCATGCTATTCTCGTCTGCTAATACTTTCCACCTGCGGTATTCCGGGTCAAATGAAGTTGGGTTGAATTATGGAAGACTTCAGCTTCGAAGATTCAACGTCAAGGCCACCGGAATCCCATCTGGCGCGTAATCCCTCAGGAGGCTGATTTTCAACATCCTCAGAACCCGGTAATTTTTGTGCAGAAACCATCCAATGCGTTGGACGGCTGTATCAGTATAGTTTCAGCTGTTTAAACGCGTCGCAAGGTTCAAGCGAGACAAATTTTACAGCGACTGATTTGGCCGAATTAGGCAGGACATCATCGGTGCGTGTTACCCGACGTGACGGTCGTGACTCTTTTTACTATCTCACCACCATCACCTCTTGGGCAAACCTTGCTCTGCTTCGCCCTACTGCAAGCTGTCGCCTCTTAGAAGCATTCTCAGGCTACCGCGGCATTGTTTTGTCTCTTTGGACTCTCATTTCGCGGCAGAAATCTCTGACTACCGTCATTTCACTCATCGTCGATTCTCTGGACATTCAATCTTTATATTTCGTCCAATACCTCGAAGCTTTGACGTTTCCCTCCAGAAGGCGTCCAAACCCATTTCCGTGGCTTTATTTCCGTTTCCCGGAACCCGTGATACACCCAATATTGCCATTTTGCCTGAAATCGAGTGTCGAGCGAACAAGTGGGGCACGGAGGACACGGGGGGTCAGCATTTTATGGCTCACGGTGTGTCCCTATCGGATTGAAATTGCCTGAATACTTATGTTGACGATTTGGGCCGGTGTTTGTGGTGTGCGAATGTTTTTCGTGTGCTACATCATCCGCGCCATGTGTGAACTGCGGCCTGCCTCCCATATGCTGCCGGTGTACCCCACCTATCCATACCTGTGTTGGAGTCAGAGGCCGCTGCGAGATTGCACTGCAGAGCAACGGGGATGCGAGGTGGTGCCCGTGGCTGGTTCGTGCCCGTCTCACCGTCCAGCTCACTGCGCTCGTTCAAGGGGGTGCGCATACGTCTCTTGTTATCGGTTCTGATGCTTGTTGCCTGAGACCGGGACAGCGAACCCGAGCCTGTGCGCTACTGGCTGCCGTCGAGGCACCTGCGCACGCTTGAGATCAGTGCTGCCTACTGCGGCCGAGAGGCACGAGCGCATAGTGATGGAGCGCAAGCATCTGTCACCCCAGGACTCGGCAGCAAGCGAGGACTACGTGCCCGGACCCCGTTCGCCAGCTGTGCGTGGGGATTCGCCTGTGATCTGTACCGCGTCATGGGCCCTTCCCGTTGCTGCCTTCCCCCTGGGACTGTCTATAACCCAATAAATCCGCGGTGCTGCGACCCGCATGGGCGGGCGGGCTGTGGAACATGCACGTACGTATGGACCCTGGTGTGCTGCGCATTACACGCGTGACGCAGACTGCAAGGGAACAACGCCTCGCAGACGCGAATTCTATTGGTTATATGGTTTTGTGTCTACATGGTACGTGTCTACATGGTACATTCTTGATAGGCCAGCAAGGGGGCTTTTTGCGGTCGAAAACCCGTCACGGCCGAATTTGAATAAAACCTCGTTTTTGACTGTGATTCAACGGCCTCACAATAGCTACTTTATTACATGTATCTTATACATCTGCTCTATACACCACAATTTTCCCGAAATTTTTGGCGCATGTTTTGCGGACAATGCCGCTGACAACGTCCAGAGCATTTGATCGCGATGGGAGCTATTGATCACTGCCGCTGTCCCAATGTGGATAGCAGTGATCAACGCCATCGACAGCGAGGGCGCATGCCCTAGCACCGCAAAACCGGACCATAACTCATCTAATGCGATGCATCACCCTCGTTCTAATGAGAGAAAATGATGCATCGCCCTAAGCCTGTGATTAGAGGGGGTGATGCATCGTTGGCCCACCATCTGGTGGCCTCCCAAACAGCACTGGAGCACTAGCCCGATGGAACACAAGACAGCTAAGAAGTCACTCGGAACGGTGATCAATCACAATCCGCGGCCAAGTGAGAACAATGGTAGCCCGACACTGCATCATATATTCGGTAAACAGACAATGCACCAGCACAATGGGGTGTGGCAAACAATCTGTCCGGCACATCGAATGGAACCACAATGGAGGGATTCCCGTCCAAAACTGGCCACAATGTGATCTACGCATCTCAATCAGCCGATATCTGGATCCATAATTGATGTGGCTTCCACGTCGCAGCCATGTGTACACAAATTGGCGGTGTATGAAAGGTTCCCAGCAGCTCAACACAAAAAATTCACTCTGGGCGGCCCTGCGGGGCTTTTTATACGAATTTTTTCGTAAGTCACACCAATCGCAGGCTGCTATACGAAAGGATCATTTCGTTTTTGATGTCACACACCAAAGTGCCTTACAAATTGAACGAAATGGAACAGTATTTTCTGAGTTCTCCGTCTCCCCCACATGTATTGCTTCCCCACGATATTGTACAAGTACTGAGTATATACAAGAATAGTGGGAGTGGGAGTCGTTGAGTCGCACTTTTGTCCATAAAAAAGTGGGACTCAGTTTCCTGAGTGCGACTGGTTACCCAACGGCCTTGATGGGAACAAGATCGGCGCACGCTGTGCCGACCTGTTGGCTACGAATGCCAACTAGCCATCCAAATTTACGCACCGTGTAAATGAAACTTCAAACTCAAACCAACTATTGCTTTGAGAGACGCAAAATCACAAGCCTAGGAATCTCTCGAGATAATTCGTCGATGCGAAGTCGAAGGTGCTAGACACACACAGCTTCCGTGGTTCTCATGACCAGCGCAGGTAATGCCTTTTCTTTCCCCGTGTCGCGTGCCGGGAGTACGTGTACGCTATCCATACTTTAGCTCTCGATCAGGTATGCACTACGCTTTTCATTAATGTGCATACTTCAACAGCATCACCTTCCCTTCCCTTCCCTTCCCTTCCCGTTTCTTTACTTTTTCTTCTGCTGCGAAATCACCAAATTTCGGCCCCACACTCTCATTAAGTAACTGTTTCTTACGATTTTGCTCGTGCGGTGTTGGTTGCTTTCCCCATAAGGCTCTTGGATCTCTCCAGCCATCTGCATCAGCCACTGGTGTATTTCGCCTTCAATTTTTCGCCCTGGATTCAATCTTCATTCAAGGCGCGGTTCCGTACATTTGACACCCAAGATCCTGCTTCGAAATCTGGCTGAATGACGGTGGCTCCTGCCTACCCTCCTCTCCCATGTATCAAGGCCACGAACTCTCAAAACGGCGCCACAAACCATTACATTTGCTCCACAGTTCCAAGGGCTCCTTAAGTTTGCTCATCCTCATGTTCCTTCCCTGCTGGTTTCTTTTCTGATGCTCAGAAACTTCGGTGAGGTTCGGTTAATTTTGGGTTGTTCAGCCTTGCAGGATTTTCTATCGGGCTGTATTTAACTGCGATCATCTGGTCATCCCCGCCACGATTACCCTTCCATGAATTTCGATTGCTTACAGGTTTGTGTCTCGCATTCGGGGTTTCAGTGCTCGGAAATTGCTCAGGTTTCAACGCTTTCACTGACTCAATCTGCTGATCTCTGCCAGGCTCCTTCCTACCTCGCTGGGATCATTGCTTTTCCGGACCAATTATATCGCAACTGAATGCCTCAAACGCGTTGATGGCAAGCACTCTTTGGGCTCGAGCAACTCTGTGTCAATTTCTATTATATTTTGAGTGTGTTCCTTGCAAGGTTGTAGTTCCTGGATGAAATTGATGTCTTACTTGCAGTTTGGTTTGCCGGAGCGGATCTTGTCGAGATTATCTGCGTGGTCATAGTTGAGGCCGCAGAACAAACGAAACTAGATGTCTCGCTACTAATTTCCTTGCCTGAGCATGTTGCCTGGCCTTCTTTCAACGTTGCTCTACTGTGTGGCCTGCTATATATAATACAGAACCTTAGCCTCGACACTGCGATCACAATTCACTCTAGCTCAACATACCTGGGAAAAGTCCTGGTTTCCAATCGCAATACTTACGAAAATAATCCACTCGGCCCGAATTACAAACTTATCAAGTCTGTCATCGCTGGTCATCGCGGACGCCCCTGCCCGCTTGTATCGCCATGCGCATCGATCACTTGCTTGACACTGCCTGACCGCGCTAATAAATACGCGACCTGCGCTATTAATAAATACGCGAGCTTTTTTTCTTTGGGGATTGCAATTCGACAGGCACGAGGTTCAAGAAGCGCATGAAGGGATTGTATTGCACTGGATTGTACATGTAGACTACTGCTAAGGTAAAACAAAAAAAGAACGGAAGGACTTCAGAGTGCCGGTGCAAGTGGCGTAGTAGCCAGCATTGTGGGCAAGCGGATGACGCCGGGAACGAGAACTGGGAAGGGACATGAGCTCAGGGCCGCCAGACAAAAAAAATGGTTGGGTGCGTACCTGTGATACCGTTCGGGCGCAGTAGCAACTGCCGGCCTGCTCGAAATCTACGGCGGTCTCGAGGTGGTCTTGTCAACTTGAGGAGATGGTGTGACAGACTGTTCAGGTTCAGCGGAGGGTGAGCACGGTGACTTGAGACAAAATGCATAAAAGGCACGCATACAATTTTGGAGGGAAAGATGAAGTCGGAGAGAAAGAGACGGAGGGAAAATAACAACACGGCCTCCTATATATCGTCAAGGCGGCGGAGTTCGAATGACGTCAAGGGAAATTTTATTTGAGCACATAGCAAGTGATCGGGAATGGCGCCGAGGGATCAGAGCTGAAGATTGCGTGGACGCCATAGTGCAAGAGGATGCCATGTAGAACTCGGTGGAGCCCAATCTCGGGATAGATGCAAATCTCTATGATAGGCGGGGTATCTCTATCTGGCTCTACCGAGAGACTTCGGATCTATCGGGCCCTATCCAGAGCCAACCAATCTATGGAGATACTCGGGTTCTATGTGCCCAGACCCCGTTTCCAGATGCAGGTAAACCAAGCTGATCGGGACTTCAACCCAAATGATTCTGATCCGCTGCAATGTACAACCAGCTACGGAGGTTTCTCGCCGCCCTGAGTTCGGGTATACATTTCAGGTAGGTCGAATGATGGAGCTCTGTCGGCCCGCTTTAAATTTATCAACACAATGCTGCGCAATCATGCCGCCCATTTGCCGCCCATCACCGTGCACCGCGAAACATGCGGATGCAACTAAGCGAGCCGAATATCTATATAAGTAAAGCCTCACCATTGTGGAAGGCGGCGACGGAACCCTCCCTTCATTCCGCGCATCCTGCGTACAGTACAGACCGTAGCTCAAAAGTATTTTCTACCATTTGTCTCTCGGTACGTCATCTACCTAACTTGAGATGCAAATTTGCTTGATCAGGCTCGTTTAGACAGCAATGCGGTCCTTCACCTCCGCGATTGTGCTCCTCGGCGGACTACTATCATTCACACAGGCTGTGGTGCCAGCACCCGTCGAGGAAAAGGTCCTCACGCCTGCTGGATACCGGCCAAAGGCCAAAGTTCACTCCGTCCCCGCGGGTGGCCGCATCGCCCACATCGGCACCGACATCCACGTTATCGACGCGGCTGGCGCCGTCGTCCAGGTTATATCTGCCGTCACGTCCACTCCGACTGCCGCGCCGGCACGCAGGGCTCCCGTTCTCGAGGAGCAGGGATACATCGCCTTCGCGTTCTGGCTCAATCCCGGTCCTTCGCCCATTGCATCTTACCAGGCAACCTGGGCTGTGCCCCCAGCGCCGGAGACGTATAATGGCCAGACGATCTTCCTCTTCCCTGGAATGTCGCCAAATCAAACAAGTTCAGCCAACTCCATTTTGCAGCCCGTCCTCCAGGTAAACCTCGGACACTCGCCGAAGTATATGCGCTGATGTTTCTTTCCGTAGTATGGTCCCTCCTCCACGGGAGGCGGTGAGTTCTGGGCCATAGCCTCGTGGTTCGTCTTCGGGCTCGAAGAGTTCTTCGTCACTCCCCTTGTGGAGGTCAACCCTGGTGCAGTCCTGAACGCTGCTATGACCCTCACCGGCTCATCTGACTCCACGTACAACTACACCTCCTCGTTCATCAACGTTCCGGGCACGTCCCTCGCTGTCACCATCCCCGCGCCATATACAAGCGTCATTGAGGCACTCGAGTCGTACAATATCACCGGACGGAGCGACTACCCCGCCGGGACGACCGTGTTCTCGAATATCGCGCTCACTTTGGCGGATGGGTCGACACCGGACATCGCCTGGATCACCCAGAACGACACCCAGGATGGCGTGTTTGCCATCGTCAACGTGAATGGGGCCGTCAATGGCACCATGACAATTACATACTAATACTAGACTTAGGATACATTTATTCGAAGGATATATCTGGAAAGAAACAAGTATGAAGGAAAAAGTCAGTAGATAGTCGAACGAGAAAAAAATCGAATCAAAGGTCCAAAGTAAGTCGCATGCATTGAACCAAGAATCAACGCACCTGAATACGATTTCAAACCAATGCTACAGCTCATTCTGGTGCACACACGAACTCAAGTCAGTGAGCTTGCAGTGCAGTCAAAACTCAAGTCAGTAAAATAAAGCTTCAAGTCAAATGAGACGCACTTGATAATATATCGAGCTGCGCTGAAGCTAGTGGGCGGTCACTAATTGAAAGAGCGAAGGTCAGTAATGAATAGAATGATGAAGCGATTTGAATGTACTTGAATACGGGCCGTGGTTGAATAATTACAGTCTGAAGGGTCGGTAAGTCGGATTCAGATCCAAGTGAACCATTAACTCAAAATTGAATCCAAACGTACCTGCAGTCCGTGCTGTTACCGCGCATCAGAAGGGTCAAGTCAAGTGAGCTCTAATGATCTGGGTCAGTATTTGAAGGCGTGAAGAAAACCGAGGCGCACCGATAAATCCAAAGAAAGCCGATTCGGGGTTTCAACAAAGAACGGTATTGAACCTATCACAAGAGTCAGTCAGTCTGAATCAGAGGTTGATAAAAGATTACTGAGGGATAAATCGCAGCGAGCTCCATAACGAATATGAAAGGCGTTAGTAAAGCTGAAAATGGAGATCAATGAAAGGGCTAGCTAGCGCACCTAGAATCCAATCAAAATTGAACCAATCACTCCCCACGTGCGATACGAAGGAAAAGGCTTCAGATTTGAAGGCAGTCAAGTGGGGAGGCGGTCGAAAATTGATGTCGCAGCGGGGTCCCTGAGATATATTAATAAAACAAGAGAGAAAAAAGCGCAGAAACACCTCTGAACAAACACTCCATTCCGAGGGCCCATCGGTAGAGCCTACCCGCGTCAGTATTGCTAATAAGTACCTGCGTTGGCAGGGGGTAGGTAGACTCGGTGGTACTCCAAGTCTGCCGCCGTGGGTCGACGTCGGTCCAAACCACAGCAAGTAGTTGCTAAATGCGGCGACAATTGTTGGCGACTGAGTGCCCTGTTCTCTACTTATATTTAGAGAGCGAAAATCAGTGGAAATGACGGGACTTACAGGCGCACAGAGCTCAAGTTGAGTCCATGTTCAACGCGTACCATACCTAATCCAAGTACAAGCACTGATGGGCAAAGCCATCGAGTCAGCAGATGAATAAGTACAGGGTGAGGGAAGCATCTACTGGAAAAAATCGGTATTTCCTCACGGCGCGTTGAACCGTATCTGGCGCTGAATAGGGGTGAAACCCGTTGTTTTCGGGGCAAGATCTTTTTGAACGCCAGGTTAGTAAACAAAATGCCGGAGAGTTTAAACAGAATTTGACATACCTCCTCGAAGTATGCCAGGAAAACACCGGGTTGGGCGTTTTCGAGGTACCCGAATTGAAGGGTTGGAGGTAAGTGCCTACCCCGCAACACGGAATCCCTCAGCCTCGCACATCGTGAGAAATTGCTTGACAGGAGCCGGCATAGGGCGCAGACAAGGTGCCTTAGTGATGCTCGGAACGGCGGATGGAATCTTATCGCGCAGAACGCTGGAGGTTCTCGCGGAGATATTCGCGAATTGTACACGGTAAGCCCGCGTTGAACCACTCCCTTGGACTTTTAGCTTGCGGTAATACTCGATGTTGCCCTCGTCATGGAGCTTCCCTGATCTCCCGTACTGATGGTCGCTGAATTTTCATTCGATCGGTATCGAAACTCACTGCATCGCAGACGTGCAGATCGGATGTTTCAGCTCCACATCTCCGGCCTCAGTTCAAGCCAGGGGGTAATGAGATATTGTCCCCGATACCAGCCAAAGCACGGAGGATATAGGAAATGCGACACAGCGACACACCTGTCAAATATCAGTAAATCCGACACATTGGACCAGTGGGGATTTTGTGGGAAAATGAAACAAGGTCTGTAGTGGCACAGACCTTCAATCATAGCCTCGCCGTATACGCTGCGGACTTGCTCGATGCCACAATTTTGATAACTGTGCATCCACCGCCGGGTCGCTCCACGCTCACTGGAGCAGTCGGTGAATGTACCACCCGCACAGAAACGCAATACGCCCAAATTGTCGGCGGCAGGATGGTGCTGGCTAGGCCCAAGGCTGGCGGCATGCATGTGGCGCGAGATGGACTCGTGGGCCTTCAATTTCGGGAGGTTTCGTGGCGAACTACATACTAGCTCAAATTCTGTAGTGTTGCCCTTCAAATTCAAATTTTCCATATATCCAAGCTACTCGTGTATACTAACTCCTTGGGAGGTTATGTAGACTCTGTAAGTTAAAGGTGAAGTTGAGAGCGCAAGTAGACAGACCATGGAAAAGTTACAGTTGGGGAAGCCCAGGCACGCTGGAAACTAGTAGCGGATGGGAGCGAGGCGCCACTCGTGCGACAGAGGGGTCAAATGCGATCTCAGATCCAGATCTGAGAAAATGTGTCGGGTTTTCTTCAATGTGTTGGATTTTCTGAGGCGTGTTAGATTTCCTGATCTTTGACAGGTGTGTCGCTGTGTCGGGTTTGGCGGAGCCTCAAAGCACGGTGAGCTAGATTGACTATTACAGATACAAAAGGTAATACACAGACCAGACAGCAAAAATTGCCGCAGCAAGTTTAAAATATGTCGGGCGCGGTCTGGAGACTTGGTCGAGTGCTGCGAGCTCAGCCGCTATCAGATGAGATTAGCCCGGCATGGAATATGGTCAGATGTTACTTACCTGCATCCAGCCGCAGAACTTGTGCGACCTGGCAGAGTTCCTTGCAAGAAGCCCCCGTGCACACATGGTCAAAGGATGCCTCGTCAAAGTCGATGATGAGGGAGCCCGATGTCTCTGACAGTGTGACGTTCCTGGGCTCGATATCATTGTGAATGACGCCGCATTGGTGTAGGTGCACGAGGCGAGCAAACAGCATACGCCTGGATCCGAAAATCAGATAGGTGCGAAGCACGAGAAATGAAACTCATTTGTTGGCCGGCTCGAGGTCATTAAAATCTCGTAATGCTTTGCCAGCGTCACTCATGAGGAGCACCTTGGTCGTTTGGTCGGTGCCCATGTACAGCCCAAAGATTCGCGGAATCGCCACGCCCTGCCAAGTGCACAGGGCAGAGTACGCGAGAAACTCTCGATCCAGTCGTTGGGCGGCAGCAACGCCGTGGCCGATTTTTACAACAACACGGGTGGCGAGGAAGAACAGAAGCAATTGACCATGGGCAATGCTGACGTCGTTGGCAGCTGACTGCACCTCACCCTCGAGATCAAGCCAGGATAGCGGTGGAACCAAGAACGACTTGCGGGGCTTGCAGAACTCAGTCTGCTGCTGCCGCGCGCCATCCCGAAAAACACCCTGATACAGCTGTAACACCCAAGTCGGGAATTGTGGGATCTGCACTCTCCAAGCCTCAATCGCCTGAGGATAAATGGTCACCTGTTCCGCGGCGGCTAGAGTGCAAAACAAGACCAGTATCGCCGTGTCTTCGAGCTGGGTCGGCGAGTTGTGAATGCTGTAGACCTTATCTCGAGCTGCAGTGATGGCATGAGGCGGACGAGGACGTATTGCGTCTGGGTTGTAACGACGAGGTGGCCGTTCTGCGCTTGGATCAGTTCGTCGATGATCTAGTCGTGGGCCAGCGAGCAATTGCAGTCTGTAACAGTATACCAGCCTGGCAGATTAAATTGAAAAGTTTTACTTCGTGGTATGAATACTTCGCAGCTGGGCCTGCAGTTCGGAAATGGTTCTTTTCAGCCAACAAAGTACATCGTTGAGGAACGGCCATATGCAGAAGAACAACACCTTCACCAGCGACATGCGTGTGTCCTCGGGGAGGCACTGAGTGACAAGCGAGGTGAGATCAAGAAAGGAAAGCCCGACTTGCCCAGAAATATCGCACCCACGAGGATCATTAGTCGACCGGTTCGAAAAGCAACTAAGTGTACCAACTTCATCAGAAAATACCAAAACTTGAGGAAGGCACCTAAAATATTCATATCCCAAAATTTCCAAAGATTCCGAGACACTGACTGAAATCATAGATATATACACACGCAGAGCACACTGTGGATATGCGTATTCAGTCAGGGGGGCATTCTTTCGGTAGCACTCACCGGAGGCATACTGGGATATCGTGATTTGCCTGTAAAAGGTGTCAACAGCAGCGCCGGCGTCGGCGGGATCCATTGCGAGTGAATGCGCGGCAAAATTGCGGTGCGGGTGCCAACTCCAGTCGTCTTTTAAGTACCCTTTGCTTCTGTTTAGATCACGAACCAAAATTACCAGCTTCAACAAAGACACAGCCGATCAGCGAACTGCAGCCAACGTGCGAGGACGTGGATGGATCGCACGGAAATCGTGGTTCCTGGTCGGTGGCGGCCGGTCACCGGCGAGCATTCTCTAGTATCCCTTGCAGCCTCATGGTTGCCCGGGCGCCCGATATCAATTTCTGAACTTGAGCTGCCAGTGTGAATCATTGTTCAGAATAGCCTAAGCCGGCTGGCGTAAAACCAGTTGTTTATCCCACATCGTCGGGATAGCCTTCCAAAGGTTGTGCACCAACTTATACCGGGAAGTTGTGGGGGAACCGCAAAGTGGCTGGTTTTGAGTTTGGACTGGCGCTAGGGAGTTGACCTGGGCGCCGTAGGCGCATTCGGAATCAAATTACCCAAGTATAACTTACGGGAACCTTGACAACTGGGTGTTCATCACCCTGCGGAAATCTATCGTCCTCTGCACTTTCAGATCAAATCTCCAATCATATCACTCATGGACCTTGGCGACCGGGTACACACCACAGGGGGAGACTATCACCATCAGCACTCTCACCGAAGCTCAAGTCCCACACCAATTATGTTACTCATTGAACCAATGCCCGACAATCCGGCTGGGTAGTACTTCGCCAAATTTGAACAGGGACGTAGAGGACCGGATCAAACGAGACATATGTAGAATTCCCAAGCCAAAAAAAATGGCGGAACATGAGATAGTGGTATTTTCAAGAAATTAGATAGGATGCGCAAAAGCCGCATGGGCCGCATGGGGCTTCATGCGGCTTTTGTGCATTGCGCAAAGCCGCAGCAGAAAAGTCGTCCTGGGAGGGGTTTAACAGCATGTTTATCAATATAATCTATGTAATTGAGGTACCAGCAGCATGTGGTGTATGCTTGTGTGTGAGAACTCGGAGGTAGTCGCATGAATCCATTGCCGCATGTGTGATGTCATCGCATTATGTTGTGGTTTAGGCGGAGTGATGCTGTCACAGTACGGCTTTTGCCACGCGTGTTTCCGAATGGATCAAACAAATACTTGAATAATGTGGAGGTACAGGGGTGGGCACAAGAATACATGCTTTTCAGGTATAGTTTTCGTGCTATTCAACCATAAAAACAAAAAATGCCGTGCGGCTTTGCGCAAGTGCCAAAAGCCGCGTGCAGCTCATGCGCATCCTATCTATTAGCGGTCGAACGAGAGTTGAACCGCGTTGAAGACATGCACGTGATCGCGTTTCGGTGATGGTCCGAACACGTGGCAAGCGATGCGGAGTGCACGTTGCGGAGGAGGCGAGCCGTTAAACGTTTCTGAGAGGCAGGCCACGCCAGAAGATCTCTAAGTATCTATTGAACTAGATGAATACCAGGAACTCGTTCTTGCTGTGTCCGGCGCCTCCGTCACCGCCATCACCAACCAAGACGAAGTGAATATTTGAAACAAGGAGATGTATTTCAAGTGATTCTGGTTCTGACAGGAGTGTACGGTAATGTAAGGATGTGTTCGGCCAGTAGGCGTTGTACCTGGCCCACTTGAGCCTCTGAAAGCTGGATGTTGGCGTGACCACGCAAGACGGTACCTATCATGCTCAGAACCCACACACCGCAGTCGTACCCATTGCTCTGTCATGGTTCACCCTAACAGACATTATCAAGTCATGCTGGGCAGGAAACCAGACAATACTTACGACCTTGAAGAGTGGGGTGGCCATCCAAGGCTCTTCCTGTGTCGGCACATACAGAGGATGCTGGTGGCGGTTAGCCAAAACAACCATCCTGGTTATTAACACCATAACATCCTGCGAGTAACAACGATTTTAGTGGGAGTGGAACTCGTCCAGTCCCACTCCATCACTTAGAAAGTGCGACTCAGTCCCATTAATGGGACTCAACCCTGCTACAAAGTGCACTGATGGCGAATGCATCCGAAGTGCGACTGATGCACTGATGCGTAATCAATCCTTGCGCATCGCCGATGATCTCCGTATCTTGGCGCTTTTCATCCCGATTCAGCGACTTTCACATTTCATTAATGGATGAACATGTTACATCACGATGAGTGTGAGATGCAAGAGTCAAAGTTCAAAAACAAATTCCGTAGCGTTTCAACAAAATCCTGTTCCCATATAAGTTCCGTAAGTTCCCGTAGAGTTCCGTTCCGTTATTCCGTAGTTTCCATAGTTCCCGTAAATCCAAACAAAAAACAGGGGTAAACCTGGGCGAGGTACATTCTGTCCAAATTTGCAAGTCCTTTTATATCACTACTGTTTGTCTTTTGCAAATACTCCTGCAACTTCAAGACCCAATTTCCCCGTTGCTAGGTAGGTGTTCCCTTCCCAAGGTAAATTATTCCTATTTGGCCCCAACTTGGCGCGCTCCTTATTTCTCTGGTTTGACTTCTCCTCCGGACGACATGCTGATTTCGGAATTATCTGAAACGAGAGACAGCAAGGGAGAACACAGCCACAACGGTGTTGTTCAAGTTCTTAAAAACTCGAAAATTCCGGTGCCCCGGATATTTTCACGCGTCCCGCGTTCGCCTGCCTATCAGCAGTGGACTATTTGGGTGACGGAATTCAACTTTTGCACTTATATCATTGATGTTACTCATTATAAATATCCAATTCAACATTGGGATCTTGCGCTGCACTGAATTGAGTTTGCCGAAACGTCGGCACAACCTGCGCCGATCTCGTTCCCATCAAAGCCGTCGGCTAATCGGTCGCACTCGGCAAACCGAGTCGCACTTTTGATGGACAAAAGTGCGACTCAAGCACATCAGTGCAACTCAGCGACTCCCACTCCCACTGTTCTTGTATATACTCACATCCTGCAGATATTAGTTCAACATCCACAGAAACGAAGACGGCACAACTAACCTTAATGTCCCGGCACCAACCTTGCCTCTCTGCCAAACTATCAAAAAAAGAAAATCTTCTGCTCATTGATGGCAACAACTAGGAAGACCCAGTGTTCTTCTACAGGCCGGTGGATGGGGATGAACCATAAAGGCTTGTCCCAATATTTTGTGGGACTGAGATGCGTCCAGAGTACGGCGTCGGAGGACTTGAAGCGCACCCGATGGAGATCGTACGTACTGAGGACAGCACATCTGTTTTCTTGAGATGCGTATGGGGCTGTCGGATGCCCGAATACTGTACTATTTCGATCAATTCGGCACGGGTTGTGACCCGTGACCGAAAAAACCGTTTCGGGACTTCGGCAACCAACGAAATTTGGCGTGACACCTCCGAAATTTCGGCATTCAAGATGAAAATGTTCAAAAATTCTGCCTTTTTTGCACCCTCAGGAGAGATTTCACCCAGATGTCACGGATTTTATATTCGGCACTGGGCACTGTGACCCGTGACCGAGACCAAAGTTTGTCGCGGCACAGGGGGTGTGTGACGCGTGACCGCCGAATTGATCGAAATAGTACAGTATACTTTGGAGCGACGCCGCGACGCCGTTGACTGCGAAGCTGTGGAGCCGGCTTGTTTTGGATGTAATGTGATCGACACCCTCAGTGTCAACGATGTGATTCGGTCGGCCGTCGAGCCCAACGACGATGCGTGCGTCGCGAGTCTGGGCCACAGCCAGCGACGCGTTGCGGTTAGCTAGATCTTGGAAGAGAGTGGTGTCGAGACTGAGACCACTCTAAGCAGAACACAAGTTAGTTATTAATGAAACAAGCGAGTGCAAACACATACGGGGCATTCCCACTGGATTTAGAACTGTACTGCTGCTCTTTCAACACCCGAAGACTCTTCATCATCCTCCGCATCGCTGGCAAGCACCTCCTGCACAATCGCAACTTCCACCCTGTCGGAGATAGCGTCCGGATCAATCCCCTCGAGGACGACTGCCTGCTCGTGAGGGCGTACAGGGTCCAACACGTCCGCATCGTCCAATTCGATCGTGACGGTTCCGCGAGGAGCAGCTGTAGCGGATGCGGAGGCGGCGATGGAGGCGACCGAGGCGACGGCGCCGACAGCAGTTGTGGCTCTTTGCCCCAAATCTTGAGCTATGGGTCGAAGAGCAGGCTGCCACAACAAATGAAGGTAGTTGATGAGGTCCTGACGTTCTTGAAGCAGGAATTCTAAGCATGGGTCTGTTCGGAAAGGCTGTTAGAGCAAGAATAAGACCAAGATGCAGAATACATACCCATCGATGTCTCGACTGCCCTCGCAACTATTGCGCGCTCCTGTGCAAGCCAGCGACTCAAATTCCGGCGCTCGAGATTCAAGCATAGGACCTCCCCTTCGCATTCGTCGGCGGCGTGAAGGCTACGTATGCAATCGCGGACATCATCATCGTCAAGCCAGCGAGGCATGGAGCCTTGGGATGGTGTTGTCCAAACATCTTCAAGGAGTGCGGGATCGTCCCGCAGAGTCCTTATTTGAGTACTCAGAGGAGTAGGAATTGGAATGAGGCATCCGGGCGGACGAAGCCTCTCGAGGTCAGCACAGTATCCATTGAATTTTGCGATGGCCTTGTGTAAGGCAGGTGCAGGTCAAGATGGCCTTTTTGGTGATTTGATGTAGTTTCGTGCCTATGTCCGGGATATTAATCAGTGACGGACTAGGTGCCATAGAACTAGTGGCGACAACGTACCGTTAGGTCCGCCCTTCCCTCCGACTGCCTCGTCCAGCACCTCCCATTCTAAGAAGGTCCCGAACGCTCGCAGTCGAATATTTTCTTTCAAATCGGCTATGTTGATGAGTATGTGAACAAAAGGAAGCGGGAGGTTGGCAAGCTCAGGGTAATTGACTGGAATGTTGAGTGAGGTGTAAAGGGACTCTGCTTGAGCGCTTAACTTCTCGTGAGTTGTCTCAAGACCATGCAGAATGTCGATTGAGTCTTGTGACGTCTTCGTGCCGGCGAGCGAGTGTTTCGTGTCGGAAATTGACTTTTCAACAGTATCGATCTGGGTTTGTAATTTGAGGACTTGGTCGAGCTCGCGGCGCATCTCTACCCGGCTCTACAGGGCTCTACCAAGCTCTATACGCTCTATCGACCTATGGCTCTACCGCTCTTTCGATCTACGTAGAAGGGGGGGGTGCCTCTCTGCCTATCAACCTCTGTAGCTCTACATAGATCTCGTGAGGCACTGGGCACTTTCCAGATGTGACAGTTAAAAGATGAAACTCAACCGTTACCGTATTCTTCGTAGGAATCGGCGGTGTTCTCACACAGTAATACGTCTCGGATGGAGAGCATGAGTTGAATGCAATAAATACATCATCGACGATGGTGAGGCCTCCCCAGCAGGGTGCAATCCAGATGACGCAGGAGTTTGGTCCAGACGCGTAGTGACGCAAGCAGCCTTCTAATTTTCTGGTGGGAGGCTTCTTGCTCGCCCCGGGATTGTGACTTTGTCAGGTTCGATGGACGGCACCTAGGTACAAGATAGGAAGTAGATATGGACTGGTTGGGGGTTGCGGGAGGAATTAATAGGGGTGCTCAATTATTAGGTCGACCTGGTCAGGTCGCGTTTTCGAAAAATCATCAAATCATTTGATCGCCGGCCGTCTCGGCTGCGCGTATCCCAATCGGGTGAATCTCTGATGCCGCGAACTACCAAGGTCCAAACCCAATCGGACCTCATCTACACAGCAGAAGAGCTTATGAGGGCCTCGCTTGCGTTCGAGGATGACCCATATACAGATCAATTGCTTTTATTTGAAGATCAAGAAACAATTGACACCAAACTGAACTCTTTGTCGATTGGATGATACGTCGGAAGTCCTAGCGTATTCCGCGTCAGATTTTTTTCTCACTTACTACCCATTAGAAGTACCCTACCAATTTATCCTATGCCCTTGAGTATACCCGTATCTGAAACTGGGGTTGATTCCCTCTAACCTCTGAAAGCTGCTGAATCTCGGCGTCAAGCATTTTCCGAGCATCTTGCGTCAGCGAAAAGGACGGAATGGATACAGATTTCCAAAGGGCACCGATGGGGCACATATTAATTCACGTTTAAAATTAGGGAGGTGATGAATATCAGTAGTGATGAAAGGGAATTACCACGGGCGAAATTAGGATCGTAGTTAGCATGAAATCAGACGACGGGTGTTCCAGAGATCAAATCGAGGGGAAATGGTGACCAGAACACGAGGAGTGAGTAGGATAGCAGGCAGGCCAGACTCAAATACTGTACTATTACAACCAAGTGTTCGCCCGTTGTGACCTGTGACCACAACTGTTCATTTGCCAACAGTTCGAGTTGCCTTTTAAGGAAGTTCTCCGGTGAAGCCGGCGCGAAAAATTACCTATTTGGGACACAAAAGCTCAAAAACATCGATCCCAAACCATGGTGACCTGTGACCCCTTTCACCAAGTGTTCGGTTTGATGGACCTTGTGACCAGTGACCGAACACTTGGTCGAAATAGTACAGTACACGCCGAAGGCGAAAGCTGAGTAGAAGGGCAGACATCGATGCAAGGAATGCCAGGAAGGGACGAGTGAGCTCGCGAGGAGTAAAGACGCAAATTTCCATACAGAGGGGCGGGGGTCTGTGGATTGAGGCCTGGGCTGTTGAACCGCGGATTGCACCGAATGTTAGGCAGAAAATAACAGCGTTGGGCGCGGTATGGCACAACGAGATGCGGTACGAACCAAAGAGGCGGTCCAGTCCAAACAAAGGCAGGAAAAGAAAGATATTGAGCCCGGAGTGTTTAACGCGAAACACAAACCTGCTAAGAGGGTGAGCGCGAGTGTCCAGGAGTCGAGAGCCCACCGCCACAGCGCCGAGACCGACGAACATATCCCGCGAGAATACCAGCTGCAGTTATTCTCGAATATGTTTCCTGTCGATCTACAGAGTGCGCGGACTGCGGCAAGGCGGGGGTATTTGAGGAAGTTCTCGGTCAGTACCATCAAGACCGCAGAGCAGCGCAATGCCACAGCATGCCTTGAAAGCGAGGGTATCGCGGCGTAGTTCCGCAAGCCCACAGAGGCATATCCCGCGAGAATACCAGCTGCAGTTATTCTCGCATATGTTTCCTGTCGATCTATAAAGCGCGCGGACTGCGGCAAGGCCGGTGTATTTGAGGTTTCCCGTCAGTACCATCGACACAGCAGAGCAGCGCAATGCCACAACATGCTTTGAAAGCGAGGGTATCGCGGCGTAGTTCCATAAGTCTAGTTTGAGGAGCGAAAGGTCGTGAGTCCGCGCAGGAATAGCTAACAATAATGGTAGACGAGAGCCAAACGGCGGCGTGACATGTTAGAAATGAATCCTGTTCAAACCGAAGAATTAGAGAAATGCATGCGTGAGACGTAGAGGGTGAATGAAGCAAGCCATGGGTGAGATGGATAGGAATCCTCGAGCCGAATCGTCGGTTTGATGCGAGAAGGGAAACTGAGCGAAAACGAAGCGGGCGTCGCGCAGGGTTGTTTGAATGACGGAATTTCGCCCGCATGGTCGTCGTGGATCCAGTGCCACATTGTGATTTAGCACGGGAGGATACACGGGTGTTGGACGGCGAATAAAAGAGGGCAGGTAACGGCGGCTCCGACAAGTCGGCGTAGAAGAAGACAAAGATTCGAGCTAGTCTCGTCAAGGGGAAAGTCAGTGAACTGCGCGAGGAGAGAGCGAGCAAATGCCCTCGAGGGGGCGACGCCTTGACTCAACGCTGCACGCAGGGAAAGGACGGCGAGGCACAGTGATGCGCATAAAGAATGTGACGAGGAAAGTAGATGAGGACCAGCGTGTAGACAGGGGAAGTGGATAACATACCTTTGTCAATTCCACTCCCGCCGTCTTCACCGCATCGTCTCTCTGTGCAGCAATCTTTGTCGCATGCGCGCGATCTCGGCGTCGCAGGCGGCCTTGGCGAGTTCGGCTTGCTCGTCAGCTTTGGCTTTGCGGTGATCGTGGGCGTGGCGTAAGGCTCCAACCGTTTAGTTTTCGTTTACGGAGGCCCGTAAACTAAACGGTAAACGGTTTCTAAATATTTACAAACGGTTATAAACGTTTATAAAGAATAGAGTTGGGCGCAGGAGAATATATGAAATTTGAAGTATAGATAGTACTACCGTACTACGTAGCTACGACTGTTTTGGCTTGAATAAACCCGCCTTGATCCACATTTTGGTGAGCATGGCTTTCATGATGGTATCGGCATGCATGGAGGAGCGGGTTTCGCGGCAGAGGTGGCGTGATTTGGAAAAGAGGCGCTCAACGGATACGCTCGTAGCGGGAATGGCGAAGAAGTCGCGTGCCATCGTGGCAATGACAGGAAAGTCGCGCTCGTGTATCTAAGACCAGAGGATCAGCAAATACAGGCAAATGAGTGACGGCGTCATACCTTCCACCAAGCCAAGGGCGCGTTAAGCTCGCCGGACCCATAAGTAAGCGCTGCGTTGTAAAATCGCTTGAATTCTGGCTCTGGCGGGAGCACGTTGTGGACCGGAAGGACAACATCCACCATGCACACTGTGTCGAGGAAAGATTTAGCAGTGTGTGCAGTGGGCTTGCGCGGTTGAGTGGTTGGAGGTAAGTTCTGAACTTTCGCATCTGCCTTCTTCTTGTAGGTGTCGAAGGCGAATTCGAACAAGATCCGCGCGTGTTCTGCACGCTCAGAACCAATTTTGTGGAACCAGGCCAGACCGAGGCCCGGATGTAGCACTTGAAAGCTCGTTCAGAAATTGTAGTAAAAGCTAACAATTCACTTACTCGTCGCAATCACGTTGAACTGGCATTGCTTGGCCTTTCCATAATATACAGTGAGCTTGGAAAGGCCGGCAGTTGCAGCCACCCGAAGCGGCTGCAGAAGTGACTCGTTCGCTGCATGCTCTCGCAGGGAGGTCATCATTATCTCGTACATCGGCAGTACGAAGGGCAGCGTGGGTGTCCCGGAACGCGACATTTCAAGCGTAACTTGAGTAAAGATCTGGGAAGGAATTGAATGAGACGCATAAGATGGCGAAGAACCTCACTGTGAGAATCTTCCCCAGGCTCTCGAGCATCTTCCATTCGTCTGTTGTGAGAAGAAGAGGGCGCAGTTCCTCTCTGTCGAAAACCCATTGATCGATGGCCTATTACGCCGTGAGTACGATTCTGCAAAGAACTACGAAATGCGAACCTTGCGAAGCAATAACCCACGGGTTATCATCGCTTCCGTGTAGTTCCATCGGGTCTTGACGTCTCGAATGACCATTAATGAGGTGAGTGGCTTCCCCGACGGTGCGCGCTCATCAGCCGTATAGACACTTTTAGAAACTGCTTTGAATCGTTGACGTCGTTGAGGTGATGAGCAAATTTTAACCGTGATCGTCCGCAGCTGGAGGGCAATTAAATAACGTCAAGAGAAGGATAGTTTACTCACCTTTTTAACAGCCGAAAGCTTTTCGAACTCGGGCTTGAGCGCGGTGATCAAGCCGATCTCGGAATCCTCGTCAGCTGTGGTGTAATCCTCCTTGCCGAACTGTTCCTTCTCGAGCGCGATTATCTCGGGATCGTGGTCAGGATCGTAATGGAATGGGAGATCTTTGTTGGGGACATAATAGTCTTGCTCTTCGGGATCGTGTGCTTCATCGAGTGTGGCGAGAATTTTCTGAACAACAATGTTAACAACATGTGCGATGCAACGGATCTGGGAATTTTCTGGCGCCCATTGAATATTGAAGCCTTCTCGGAGAATCTGGGACAAAGCGCGGATAAGGACGTCGTTCGTGCTCGCGTTGTCTAGGCTGAGGGCTAAAAGGTAATATATGTATTTTATTAGCATTGTGAGACCGTAAGATTGAAGTGGACATATCTTTTCAAGAATGTCCAGCTCCGAGAGCCGTTTTGCCAAACCCGCAGCAGCATAGGTGCCCTCGTGCTCCTTGTCGCCGATAGGGTGGAAGTCAATCACACGCTCGATAAGTTGCCAGTCCTCGGAGACCCAGCTGGCGATTGTTCCCGCAAAGGTGAACATCATTGAGCGAGTTGACCACGTATCAGTAGACGCTGCAATTTTGGATTTTACGTTCTGACCGACTTCAGACTCGGAAGAAATAGAAGAGGGATGTACTCACCGCCAGCTCGGACTTGATGGTCTCAAACATCTCGCAAAACAACTTCGCCAATGTATTTCGCACCGTCGTATCGCTTGGTAAGCCAAATCGCGAACCGATGTAGTCAAAGACGCGTTTAATCCCGGGAGTCTCGCCCGTTGTGAATGCAAGGTCGTCCTCGATAATCCATGCAGCGAAAACTCTGTTGAACCCAATCTGGGTCGGATTAAGAGCGGGATTGAGCTTGCCTTCGCGCAGAAAACTCTCCATAATCTTTGCCGAGGCTTCAGAGATTTCACGCGTCATTCCGGGCCCATCGGTGGGGATCTCGATGTCGTCGTCGTGCTTGGTACGCATATGTGTTGCCAAATTCCCCAGACTCGGTTGTGGCTTCTCGTTGTCGAAGCTTGCATCCTTCTCGAGTGTTCGGCGAAAGGTGTATGAACTGCGAAGTTGTCAGGTGTTGCAGCTGAGCCTGAAAAGAGGTAAAGATTTTCGGACTCACGTTTTACAGTGCCGACACTTAAATTCCCAACGCTTCTCGCCCTTGGACTTCACGGCAACGGGAGGGTGAAAATGATCTCGAGAGGTACTGCTCGGACCACGCTTGGTATCAGGCTTTTCGTCGTCTGAGTCTTCGATCTCGACCACGGTGACCTTCGGAGGCACAGAGGGCGTCGAGACGGATTGTTTCGCCTTTTTTGCCTTCTTCTTGGGGCGACTCTGCGTCCAGTCAGAACTGCAACTGAATCTTGCACACAGATTAATGACGTACCTCTGAAGCCTCGTTGGCACTCTCGTCGATAACAACGCGTCGGCGCTTACCACTTCCCTGGAGAATATCAGGCTTCAGCGCATGGAACGTAACTGGAACGAGCCTCACCTCTGGAGTGGGTGGCCGGTCGATCTCCGTCACTTCGAAGTCGTCGTCAGCCTCCTCAGAGCGCAAGCGCGGATTTCTGAATGTATATGAAGTGTCCGAGTCATCCCCAGTGTCGTTGCTGCGCTTTTTCTTGGAGGGCTTGGGTTTTGTCTTAATCGAGGCCTGGAAGAGGTCTGAAGCTTGCATTAAAACAATTCACCGAAAGAAAAAAAACCTTGCTCACCATCCATCTTCTGTTCATACCCTGGGTCCTTAGTAAAGCTGGGTCTTGCGCTCGTATCTGTGCGTTCAGACGACCCATTCGACTTCGTTTTGGCCGATGATCCACCGGATTTCGCTGGTCGTTTGTCCAAGTTACCGCCACTGCCATTAATCTTTATGAGCCACACTCAAACAATAAAGAAATACAAGACGCACCAGAGATGTTCCAACTCATCAGCAATCCTTGTTAATTTCCCCTCAGCGAGATCGAACGGAATCTTGGCGGACTCCCAGTGAATAGAGTCGAGGTACTGGACGACACACCCCATGCCAAAATCCCCACACCGAATATTTTAGAGGCGACCATCAGACCCACGAGTATCTTCACCGAACAGGATGTCAAATCGGCGATTGAAAGTTGCCGCCACGGTACCGTCAGGGTGTTCTACTTCGGTGATGATGCGATGAATGTTATCGTCGGCTGGGGCTTCTTCTACAGTATCAGGAAGCAATAGAGATAGCTTCCCGATCTTTTTGATCAAATCCAGAGTCGGTTTCGCTGAGCCAATATAAGTACCGCATTGGACGCGCATCCTAAAATCATTACACGTACCAGCAAGGACATTTTGATGTACAGCACCCAGGGCTTCACCGTTCGCACTGTCAGTCAGCCGGGCGGCCACCTGGCGATTACGCGCTGGGCGAGAAGTCATAGGCAAACTTGAAGTAGAGTGCAGAACGCGTCGGACGCGTCTAGTCACGCGCATTGTCACATTTTTTAACCGGTCTGGGGTGGTCCGTGCGATGCCCGGCACATGATATCGAAGGTGGAGGGAGTTGAAGCAGACCTTGTAGACGAGAGTCGGAGTCGCAAAGAGCGGCGGGATTATCAGCTGCTAAATTGACGCGTCACCGCTAGTACTACGATCAGCCGGAACAATATGACTCATGCGACTTACACAAGCAGCTTATCAACTCATAGTCTCACACCCGAGTCGGAGGTTTGCTCGAGGTCCCGAATTTTGTGGAAAAAGAAACCATTTAAACCGTTTGTTTACCGTTTGTTTACCGTTTACCTAGGGCCGTAAACTAAACGGATTATTAATCCGTTTATAACCGTTTATAAACGTTTAAAAATGGAAACGGTTGGAGCCTTAGCGTGGCGTTGGCAACGGTGAAACGTCGTGGCTGTAACAGCGGCGGATATTTGAGCGGGCATGTGGCTCGGACGAAACTGTGGTGGACCTTCGGGAAAATGCGCCTACTAGGAGCGGATGCATCGGCCGATGATCCGAAATGTCGTGCGCTTTGCGGCTTGTGCTGAACGCTCATCTCCTCTGCGATCCTGGATGCATGCTCAGCCGTTCGCCCTGGAACGAAGCCTCGTAAGTTTAGCGAGAACTATTAGCTTATTACGCACCGTCGGCAACCCGCGCTCAAAATTTCAGTTTCGTCACGCTGCAAACACAAAGGGCGAGTCTATACTAGAGCTGGAACAAGGAGGAGACTCCAAGTGTGGGGGTGGCTAGGGAGTGTAATCATCGTGTGTTTAACCCCAGTCTCTGTCGCTATTTTTTTTTCTTGTGTTGCCTGATTTGCATTTCTGAGAGAGTCATTATACGACTGGAGCGTCGACTATAGCGATATCGATCCAGATTGAGTACGGCGCACAAACCTTCCCCGCGGGTTACTCCCTTCAATTCTCCTACTCCCCATTCCAAATTTTCGGTAGAGCAAAGCACGAATCCCGTCTTCCGTGTCCCGACCTGCGCGCACTTGTCCGTTCCCTTCTTGCCTGTTTCTACGGCGACAGCGCGACGCTGCCATGTATCTAAAGTGCCCGGTATGTATCGTTTGCTCCATTTCTTGCCATCACGGTTTATTCACACCTCCCTTCTCTGCTCGTATTCCGCCATGGTTGATTTGGTTGATTGCTTTTTTTTTGATTTTCATTTGATACAATTCTGATCTATCGCTAGCCCCTCCGCAAGCAAAATTCATACCGGTACGCCTGCCGGCGGCCTCCTGAAAAGATCTTTTTAGCTGCGGGTGAGCCCTTCTTCATTTCTTCCTTTCCGTGATCTCACGGGGGCCGTATTTCGGTGCGTCGCAGCAACACACCTCCGTCGCTACGACGTCGACGGACGCTGCAACCGTATTGTGTATTCTTCCCGCCATTTTCCGTCCCATTTCCTGCTTCCTTCCGCGTCCTGCGTTTCAATCCTGGCTGACTGGCTTTCTCTGACAGTGCGCATCCGCCCGCGGCAGACCTCCCATTGCAGCCCATATTCGGATTTTGAAGCCTTGACGCGGGCAGGGATGATCTAATTTCTTTGCATTCCCTCGCTGTGCTCCTGTGCGTCCTATTTTTCATTTCTATTGTTGTTTGTGTCGTTTCGCGTTATGGCTTCCGGGTTCCGTCTCTGCTTCGGCTCGGATGAGGGGCGCGCACATCATGCCTGTGGCTTCAGCTCCAAGCGAAGACGCGGATGCGGATGCGGATGTGCGCGGATCAAGGGAACGAAGAACTTGGAGTTGGCAAGCGCGACCGCAGGGAACCACCATTTTAGCATGGACAGTAGAGGTGTGCCCGTGCCCGGTCCAATCTAGACAAATGTTTCCTCCTTGTACACGGAATGTGGTAAACCATGCTGAATGGGTGTCGCGAGGCGTTGCGGAGGATGCGAGCCGCTAAACGTTTCTGAGACGCAGGCCGCGCCAGATGATCTAGTCTACTTTGGCTGCGGCGTACGCGTCATCCTTCCCCCCGAGTCGAGGACGTGCGCGTTCGCCATTGGACCCCATTCGATACGCAGAGTGCTGCCATACGTTTCCCTCGCCTCTTCTCAGGGTCGACTCCGTGGCGCTCGCAGCCGAAGCTAAATGCCCGTTACTCACTGCTTGAGGAGCACGAACGCACCTTCTTTGTTCTTTGTTAAGTTTCCTGTCGTGTCGTTTTCTTTACTTATTTTCTTTCATTTAGACCACCGTCGGTGACAGGAAGAGGGAAGTTATTCATCATGCGCTCGCCGCTCGGTCAGTTCTGTTTCACACAGAGGTCGCATGTTGTATCCTGATTTCGTGTTGGCGCTCTTTCGCCGGATGCAATTCGTCTCATGACGAGGTGGTTGTTGTTCAACTTTGTTCTGTCACAGAAATTCATCTACCTCATTGAAATACAAGTCAACATTGCCAATGCGGTGCAACGAGTCCACGCTCATCTCGAAAGTCCGGTACCTGGTCGCAAATACAGAGTTGGATTTTCTCGCAACACCTGTCCCGGTAGCCCGCAACCAATTAAAAACATCCAAGACGGACGAAAAACCCCAAAACAGCGCTGCCATGTCTTGTTTGTGGGGGCGAAGATTGCAATTGTGCTAATTATTCTTATTCTTCGTCTTACTAAATCAGCTTGCGCGTTTATCAGTCCCTTTCTCATTTTCGTACTTGATTCAGTCGAGTTATTTATACCAACGCGTCCGACAATTCAAGTGGCGGATGTACAGGATATCATGGATTAAACTGAAATTGGCGGAACCTATGTGCACCGCGAAATCGGTCGTTTCTATAAGATGAGTCGGCTCACGACGGCGGTGGACTAGAGGATGGTATCAAGATTTCAAAAACGAGGTATTTACTCGGTTTGGGGTGCCGATTCACTAAACCTGTGTCGCTAGATATTCAGTTCGTTCCGGAAAATATTCCGATGAATCTACTTGGGTGAATCAGGCTTTGCGGGCAAACGGAAGAGCCTTCCTTACCCTTGTGCATGTGTTCCTCGGGCCAACGACTGTGTCGAGTGCTGACCTGGATGTCAAGCCCCTCCGCCATAAGCTTCTCAAAAGCCAGAAAAATACTGGGTGTCGGACGCGGCGTCCCTTGATCGAACTCATTCTCGCAGAGTTCGAGATGAAACGACTCCAAAGGAACTGGATAGAGATGCTGAATCCTGCGTCGTTCCAAAAAGGCCAGAAGATGCTCGTAGTCATAGTTGTGCTTCCAGGTGGTCAAGGTGAGAGCCTTGAGCTTTGGAACTACATCTGGGAGGGCACCGACGAGAGCTGGGAAAGCACCCAGGATGTAAACCACTGTATGGATGTGGGGACCGGTATGTACGGCCAGAGAGGAGAGGGAGGGGAGCCTGCTCAGGAGGTCGTCGAGTTCCTCCCGCGCTTCGCTTTCGGAATCCACCCATATCCCTAAATGATCTGGAACACACCCTGAACGGGTGAGGAATGAGACAAGGACGTCGAACTGAGAGTCATGGCGGAGGTCGAGTCGTCGTAAGTCGGGAAGAGTGAGATAATTGAGCATCGGAGGAGCAGCACCAAAGCCGTCGTATGCGGCGAGGATGAGGGAGTGCAGGCCAAGAGTAGCAGGCGCAAGCACCAGCAACTCCGTTTCGGGACGGAGATGTGCTCTGAGATGCAAAAGCTGTGGGCATTGGGCCATTATCTCCATCACCGTCGGTACGGAGGTGTCCCGAAGGTATAATGTCGTCAAAAAGGGATACGGGCGCGAAACCGCGATTGAGCTTTGGTGGCTCAACACCCGAAGCTGCCGCAAGGCGGATGAGGGTCCGAAAATCGAGACCAAACCTTCAAGGGAATGGGAATCATCATAACAGGAGATGGCGAGATCGAAAAGGCAGGGGAATGCGGCCGATGCTCTACGAAGATATCTCATGTCCGTTGGCGATAGGGTGAGCTCGAGGCGGTGGAGCTGCTTCGAATATAGAGGAATAAGGGAAAGAAGGTCCGGTGAAAGTTGTTGGTGCCGCGAACGGAGGGTCAGAGACACGGGGCAGCCCTTGGTGCGGGAGAGCCATGTCCGTAACAGTGGAAAGGCCCCTGGATTGGGGAGGTCTCCATATTCTCTACCGTCAGCCTGCCCGGCGGCAAGATATCCCCATCCAAACACCAAATCTACCGAACCCCAAAGCTGACCAGTGGAGAGCGCTATCTCCCTCCACAAGGTACAGATCTGTGCAAGAAGCAGCGGCGCTCGTCGGGGAGAGGGCCGAACTCGACCATGAGCCGGAAGACAGTGGACGAAAATCATGGAGATAACTTCGTTGGGCAAAGTAAGAACCGGGTACACTCTGAGGTCCAGTTCAATGTCCAGCCACCTGTCCTGCGCCTCGAGATCTGCGATGTAGGATTTGTATCGTCTGATTTCGGACTGAATTTGCGTTTTCTGGCCACGTAGCTCCGCCGAAGGGAGACTTTGCTCGGTTGGAAAGTAGAAGGACGGACTTTCCTCGAGGCCTTTGTGTCTGCTGACGAGGGAGCCCATGGTGGTAAGGGGGGAAAAAATTTCCACTACACGTGGCCTTGATTGCCGGCCATCGGCCGAAACGTCCTGGCAGCTAAAGTTTCATATACTTAAGTCTAAGATTAGGCGTCCTAATTCCACATTGAAATGTGGGACTCAATTTACCGAGTGTTAAAAATAGAGGTGCGAGGTACGCAGGTGGAGTAACGAGCGTGGGGAAGGACTCGTAGGGTCCGGTTCGGAAATCAAATTTCCGTTGGGGTTTGAGTTTGCAGCCTCAAAAACTGATGAAAAACTAGCCAAATTTTGCATCAGTTTTTCAAGCAGGAATTGGATAAAAAATTCATGAGTTTTTCACAAGTTTTCTAGAAATGTGAAAAAAAAATTGAAATGTATACAAAACTAATGAAAAATTTATGAATCTTTCACCTGCCTTGTGACTGAAAAGTATGACGTACCAAATGTTGCATAATTCAAATCCGGAAAAAAACTTGGGGCACAGAAAGAAAAAAAAACTTCAGAGCTCAGATTACCTCTATGCTACATCAGTGTGTGCCATATGTTTCTAGTATACCAATTCTGAGAGGAATAGGGCTTTAGTACCATGCTATAGCATCTAAATACCCGCGGCATCACATTCAATGGCTGTCAGGATCTTTCGGCTGAAGGATTCTCGTCTGCCTGTGAGTGAGGTGGTATAGAATCTCTCTTCCCGGACAAAACTGCATAGTTGACCATGAGCCTGAGTTGGAACTTGTTGAGACTCCAATTTTTTTTATGGTAGATTCATGTGATCAATTTAGGAACTAAAACTTTTGACTTGACATAATTTCTTTGTTCTTGTTCTACAACCAAAACTTTCCAAGTACTTTTAGAGGCCTAGTTTCCAACAATTCAAGGTTCCTCTATGTGAAATATGGGTCCAAACCACCCACTGCGGAGATCCGATTGTATTAGCCCAACTAAAAGGGCTTCAAAAAAGTACTTGTGTCCGAGTGTGTTTTTGAGTGTGTATTAGCTGCATCTAAAACATGGGAACAAAGAATGCTTTTTTCCGTGCTTTTTCGTCCGCATAAAGGAATGATTTTACACACGGAACAATTATGCCAGTTTTAGTGCCTTTAGCGCCCACAACTGCACTCATTTTTCCTCAAGTAAAATTTTGTCCTGTTTTTCCCTCAGTAACATAACACGTCTTTGTCCCTTTAAAACTCAGGGAAAATGAACCATTTTAGCGCCTGGAGTTCTAGGGATTATCTGGCTAAAACCTGAGAAAAATGTTACATTTTTTCTGGTGTTTTACCGTAGGAAAAATTAGTGCAGGCTGAGCGCTGTACTTAGGCGCGTGCTAGCGCACGCTTGCATGCATTTAGAGTGCGCTAGTGTACACTCAGGGTGCACTCGGAGAGCACTGGGCGTGACATCTAAGTGTGCTCAATGAGAATTCCGCCAGTTTTTCCTATGGTAAAACACCAGAAAAAATGAAACATTTTTCTCGGGTTTTAGCCAGAGAAAAACAATGCCTTTTATCCCTGGAACTCCAGGTGCTAAAATGATTCATTTTCCCTGAGTTTTAGAGGGACAAGACGTGTTATGTTACCGAGGGAAAAACAGGACAAAATTTTACTTAGGGAAAAATGAGTGCAGTTGCGGGCGCTAAAAGGCACTAAAACCGGCATAATTGTTCCGTAGGTAAAATCATTCCTTTATGTGGACGAAAAAAGCATTCTTTGTTCCCATGTTTTAGATGCAGCTAATACACACTCAAAAACACACTCGGACACAAGTACTTTTTTGAAGCCCTTTTAGTTGGGCTAATACAATCAGATCTCCACAGTGACCCAGTATTGCTGATACTGGAAGTTCCCGACAACCATCAAATTTGATGCCGCGGGTATTTAGATGCTATAGCACGGTACTGAAGCCCTATTCCTCTCAGAATTGTATACTGGACACATATCATATACATATGGCGGTCAATGTGCACTTTTATTAACGGGTGTAAAAAGGCCTTGTTCTGACAATATAACTCTCGTTTTGGGCAAGTAATTTAAAAGTGTTGAAGAAATATAAAAACTTTCCGTCTCACATGAAAAATCTTTGGTTGAAACATGTTGTGAAGAAAAAAGTGCTGGAGGCATAAAGTTTGTTCAAGTATTCAAAAAGTTTTTTTGGAGAGAACAAAAGGTTAAGAAATTTTAGTTGGCAAGTTGTAAAACTTTCGTTGGTGAAAACTTGGTAACAAAACCTTTGTTGAATGAAGAATTACGAGTACTTTAGTAATCGTTCATAATATCTCGAGAGCACCATTTTTTCGACCTCGTTGTCTTGCTGTAGTGATTTACTGTTCGTAATGATTTTAGTGGCAGTGCTCATTTTCCATTAGATTTTTGAATGCCCTCTGGTGGCAGTGTTTTTTTTGTTACAAAATTCCTTTAGATTCTCTAAGATTCATTAGATTTAAGAGGCGGTGCATACACGTAAGCGATACATTGGGAAGATTGTCAGTTCGATCCGCTCCGCGTCGTATTTATTTATACCATGATTCAGGATTCACGCACATGTTTCACTTGTCTTAGATACACAGGTTACAAGTGAGTTACTATTGTATGACGGTATGGCTATGAACTGCGGCTAAATCACTTACCTCGACGAAGGCTATATTGTCGGTGGTGGCGAGAAGGAAGAGGAAAAAATAGGTGCCGGTGCACCTGGCCAAAGAAGCGGAGAAGAATTCGGCATGATGTGATGCCGAAGCTTCGAGCCCCGTGCAGGGCACCTGATCGGCACGCACCCAACGATGCCGCAGGAATCTCTGCTTGTTTGGTGCATCTGAACATCAAATTCCTCTCTTGTTTCTTACTCTTGCTGCGCATAAAAAGTTTATTTGAGGTTTAATGTCAGTATAGTAAGCCACGGGATAAGAAACAGAAAATAAAATATGGTAATTAAAAATTTCCCAAGTACGAGTCACGCCACGGTTAATGCGGTGGCCTTACCAAACAAGTGAAGAGGAAAACTTTCGGTGCTAGGGTTAGCATAGCCACCTGTTAGTGATTTAACAACCGGCATGATCGGCAACCTTTGGCCAGTTCTCGTCATTCTCCCCGCACACACCTCTTTATGGCCCTACTATAATAGACCATAATTTGGAGACCCATATTCAAATCCTCCAAGAGGCCTGAGGGGTGGTTGGCAGAGGGAACAGGTAAAAGTACTTTGAAACAGCGAAGAGCAGCAGATACTGCCGATCATGCCGGTTGTTAAATCACTGATAGGTGGCTATGCTAACCCTAGCACTCAAAGTTTTCCTCTTCATTCTTCATTCAACAAAGGTTTTGTTACCAAGTTTACACCAACAAAAGTTTTACAGCTCACCAACTAGAGTTTCTTAACTTTTTATTCTCTCCAAAAAAACTTTTTGAAAACTTGAACAAACTTTATGCCTCCGGCACTTTTTTCTTCACAACGTGTTTCAACCAAAGATTTTTCATGTGAGACGGAAAGTTTTTATATTTCTTCAAGACTTTTAAATTACTTGCTCAAAAGAACAGTTATATTGTCAAAACAGGGCCGTTTTACACCCGTTAATAAAAGTGCACATTGACCGCCATATATACACTGATGTAGTATAGAGGTAATCTGAGCTCTGAAGAAAAAAAGTTTTCTGCACCTAAAGTTTTTTTCCGGATTTGAATTATGCAACATTTGGTACTTCATGGAAAATGGATGTGAAAAACTCATAATCTTTCACCCATATTTTCACTGAAAATTTTGAAATGCTCAACCAGTGTATCTGAGTCCTCTCAAGCCATGGCCACCCATGCTCATTACCTCCCGCACATCATCTGGAGCTCATAATCTGAGTGTATACAAGCGGCTGATAGCGGAGTTTAAAGGGGTAATATTGGACTGTAGCAGGGTCAACTGACCACCAGAGTTTGAAATGGCTTTGGACAGACAGAAAATCGTAATTTTATAAAGAGGGTGATAAGATTAGTGGGAGTGGGACTCCCCCACCGATGGCGTACCAGTCCCACTTTCATCTATTGAAAAATGGGACTCAATTTGCTGAGTGGGACTGGCTACCCGACGGCTTTGATGGGAACAATCTCGGCGTGTTTTGTTGGCTAGGAATGCCGACAACGCCTGATGTTTCTAAACCAACCACAAACTTACCTCACTTCACTGTCAACCTTGCGGAAGGGAGCCTTTCATTAATACCCTGCACGGTGTCATGAATTGCAATTGAGGATGTGGTCCACCAGCTTTGAGTAGAGTTACGATGCAACTGCCCTGGACTTCAGAATGTAAGAGTGCCAAGGTTAAGTCGACTGGAGAGAATCCGTTGAAGTCAAGGTCCAAATGGGTCAGAAATTGAATGATATGTATCTGATTGACTTCAAAAAGTCTACACGTCCACCCTGGAACTGAGTGTTCAAGACTAAAAGCTTGAAGTATTGAATTAGATATTTCAGCGAACCTAGCTATAGCTATTCCTCATTTAGGGGTCCAAAAGAGTGATACTCGAACTTGCACGCAGTGCCAAAACGTCGAGCCTGAAACTATGGAGCAAGGAGAACAGACTTCCAGCCAATGTCATGGTTGGCAGGCCTCTGAAAAATAACTGTTTAATTGTTTATTTTATTTTTGTTTATCCGAGTCATTTGTCAAGGTCCCTAATCAAAATCAAAATCAAAACCTACAAGCGAGGCACGAGCAACTATTGATTCTACAGTGTCTGTCCAGAGAGACTAGTTATAACTGTGTGAAACATTTACAAACGGAAACAGTTGGAGCCTTACTTAGAGACGGCGTAGATAGTTCGGGCAACAAATATAATGAATTACTGACAGTGGCAAAGCTGGATGTAAGCGAGCTCAAGGCAAGCCCAGCCAAAAGCCAAGCTGTCCAAGCCCGCACACCCGAATCCCGTTTTGGCAAGCCCGGCGTCGGCTAACAATCGGCTAAGTCTGATTCAAGTTCCGTCCATGAGTGCAAACCAAGGGCAACCATGAGCTCAACTCATTAGGATGTTAAGTATGGAATTGCCAATCGTGCTACCAATCGCGCCACCAATCGCGTCACCCATAGCACCAGGCGCGTCATAAGTGTCGTCGCCCCAGTCGTGGTCTCTACCTGAAAAATACGAACTGGGAGGTCCTTACTGCTCAGTGGATATCCATTTGGAAAGAAGGCAGGCGTACGGATACAAGTGAATCTGGGGCGGGAGGCTGGTCGACTCTTGCGACTCAGTTGAGCTTGCACAGAGCTGAATCGGCGACGAAATCTTCAAATTGTTGCCCACACCCGGGAAGGGGATGATGAAGCCGAGTTCATACTTGCAGTAGGTTGAGTTTTCGAACACATGTAAAATCTAGATATCTTACCTGCCAATCCAGGATATCCGCTATGCGTTGGTGGCAAGGGAAACTGCAATTCTAGCGCCAACCGGACCGAACGCTTCTAAACCCCGCGATCCTTTTCTTTCTGAATCCACTCCGGTTCATCCACAACTGCTTCAACTTCGCATAGTGATTTAACTTGCCCAATTTCGGTGTCGTCCAACCCTCGCGTCATTGGGAGGTCAAAGGTATCTTTCTGGTGTGCAACTTTGCCTTGAACTTTGATATTAGTGACACGACGAAGAACTTTCTTTAACTGGGATGAATGAGTTGGAGATGCCGGGAACAGCGCCTTTCCTCTATTCTCTGCGCGATCAGAGCGCGGAACCGACTTTGTTTCCGTCGAGATCTGAATGATGATTGGTATGGGAGCGCAAATGGGATAGGATGGTAAATCGGGGATGGACAGCTGCAACCCGGTGAGTTACCACCGTGATGAGGGGAAAGATCTTACAGTTGCACAGGCTTGGGAGTAATCACCCCACATTCCCCGCCGCATTTTCTTTTCTTGTGTAATATCCCGCCTTGGCCCTGTCCAACTCTGCTGCAGGGATTCCGTGGCTCGTAATTCTTCTGCAGTCGCCACAGGTACGACTGCGAAAACTCTACGGATTTGGTGGTTTGCCCGCCGACCCTCTCTTTCAGTCACCACTTCGAGAAATTAGGAGATTGCCGCAGCATGGGAGGGCTCAGCCGTACAGTGAAAAGAGGGGTGGGAATCACTCGGAAGTTGGAATTGAAAAGGACGGGAAAGAACTTGAGACCCTTCCTCAGGCAATGCACTCTCTAGCTTCCAGAGGGACTTTTTATCCTGAAAAAACTGGTTGGCACCCAAAATTAGTGAGATAACACATCAAATAGAACGACATGGATCATACGACGAAGGATCGTGTGCGCAGTTCTTTCTCATCGCGAACTAGGACTTGTCTAAGATGCCATTATTAGCATTGGCCGGGAACGTAGACTAGTGCGTACGTCTTTATGGCTCCCCTGCACTTGATCCACAAATGGTGAATGTGGAGTTCTTGTGCCTGCGCCATGTTGAGATCGACATGGCCTGCGATTGTCTCGCCTGCAACACGGACATAATCCTTGAAGTCAAGTTTGATAGGCGGCTGGAGGTTGCTGCTAGAGGCCATGGGTGCGTCGAAAGTCTACCGGGTTCTTCATACCAGGGCCCGATTTTGATGAGCGTCAGTCTGCCAAGTCAAACTTGAAGCTGTGTGGCGAGGGATATCAAAAGACACGAATTGTGGATTGCTTTTCATAGCGCGATCTCGCACAGTTTCGCTTTATTATTCACAACAGAATTTGACACCCCATTTTCGCCTGAACAACCTGTCCGCATACGGCGGCTCAACCCATGTTGCAATCTTTAAAAAAATCGAAATACAGGATATGAAACCAAATGAATGAATGTATAGACTCTCCCACTCACTGTCACAGTGATCAGCTGCCAGTGATAAATATCACCATGGCTACGAAAGTCATTCCGCACAAAACGCGCATTCTGACACTGTACCGGTGGCCGAGAAGGTAAAACCATACTACACGATTATTTTTGAATCTTCTCTGCGGAATCATCTCCGCACTGCCTGTGAAACTAGTGGTAATGAACGTACCGGATCTTCCTGCCGGCCCGTCGCCAAGTTCCAGTCTTGGGATTTTGGTGTTCCGGATTCCATCAGTCCATCTTCGTCAAACCGGCATCGAAAGTCTTCGGATTTCCCTGCCAGACAAAAAGACTCCAAGAAAGAAACCTTCCCGCCAGCCGATTTGAACGACTGATGTCGTAATGAGAGATCCCGAATTCTTGTGGGTATCAGCGACGCGCTCTACGAGGGATTTTATCCTCCTCTTCCAGCACAGCATTTGAATCCTCTCAATCCATGCCATTCCACTGTATTGTGTTGGGTTGCATTTGTACATTCATGAGAGACTACTGTACAATTTCATTCAATTCGGCATGGGTTGTGACCCGTGACCCAAAATAGCGATTCGGCACTTCGGCAAACAACGAATTTTGGCGTGACACCTCCCAAAATTCGGCTCGATACTGGTGTTTGTGGGGGAAATTATTTGAATAAAAAGAAAAAGATACTAAAATATTACACCATGCTTCGGGGATTTCGAGGATCTATATCAGGGTATCTCGGAAGCTTCCGCGCATCGGAGCTCTTTGCCGAACAACACCGCCCCTGATCTCGATACTGAAATAAAGCTCCAAAAATACTATAGATGTGTCTGAAAACTCTGAAAAAAAGGTAGAATGGCCATCAATGGATGACTTTCCATAAGCCTTATCTTATTTTTGAGCTATTTTGAGGGGTGCCAACCATGCCGTCAACACGTTTAGTTGCAATAATTTAATCCTCGCTGGTTCCCATAAGCAATAGAATATGTTTAGCTATTGTTTTCTTTGACATCGCACGTGCAGCATCAACAACGCGTCAAACACGTCTCAGTTTGTTCTTCCAACGCGTCTTGCTTCTGTCTCGATCTCCTATCACTTCGACACATGGATGTTGACGCGTTCATGCTCCAGCAGCATCTCGAGGCCATGGAGGAGGAAGAGATGGTGGACGAGAGACAACTCACCGAGATTGCGACAGCCATGATACTACTTGGCGCCATCGAGGCTCACAGATTGCGTGCAGAGCACCGGAAACCCAGCAGACTATACCTCTGCAGACCTCAACTTCTCCCGAATCCCCGCATAACCACAGCTTGACAGGTTCTTTATCAGAGTCGAAGCGATCGGGCGTACATAACTACGATGGGTTTCGACGTGGCCACTTTCAATTCGATCCTCGCTGCTGGATTCGGTTTGGCGTGGAATACAACACCGATCCCTCGGGATGATGCAGTGGGCACAGGAAAGACGCGTCCAGGTGCACGGTCCCTAGATGAATCTGGAGCTCTTAGCCTCCTCCTTCACTACTTGAATTCGACGATGCGGGAAATCAGTTTACAACAAATATTCGCGTTGATCCCGAGTACGATTTCTCGGTACATCACGTTTGGACTGAAGTTGCTTCTTGCAACCCTCCGTTCAATGCCCAAGGCTTCCATTTGCTGGCCTGGAAGTCTGGATGAATTTCGCGCCTACAATGCACTCATTGTTGCGCGCCATCCCCGCTTGACAGGAGCCTTCGCGAGCATTGATGGACTCAATGTCGCCTGCCAGACATCGGTTGATGAAGAGATCGAAAATGCGACATACAACGGGTGGCTATGTGAACATTTCATCACCTCAGTGTTGGCCTTTTCCCCCAAAGGTGACAGCATTAATGTGTTTTGTTGCGGCTATTAACTTGGAACATTTAGGGACCGTCATTGCTGCCAACCTGAATGCTCCAGGCAGCTGGCATGACTCGCGCGTAGCCCGGCCAATCTATGAAAAACTTAATACACAAACACCCGATGGTTTCTATCTTGTTGCTGACACTGCATTTCCCCGCGGTGTCCAACAGATTGCAGGAAAGATTCGGGCTCCCATCAAAACCGGTCAGCGAATGCAGGGAACGGCATATGAAATCCAGGAACGGCTTGCCTTTGACCGGGAACTTCTTTCATACCGACAGACTGCCGAATGGGGGATGCGTGGGCTGCAGGGGTCTTTTGGGCGGCTTCGTATCCCATTGGACATTGGACGACAAGATGAGCGTGGAGATTTGCTGGAGATTTACGTTCGCTTGAATAACCTGCGCGCGGAGTCAGTTGGCATCAGCCAAATCCGCAACGTGTATATGCCGCTTTGGAAGCAGACACGGGAAGAAGAGGAGGTATGGGTTAATTTTGAAAACATGCTTTTCGGAGAGCAACGTCGCTCAGATCGTGTCGCACGATTCCACAATGTGGCAATTTACAAGTAAACCATTTGTTTTACTACATATCAAAGACATTAGATTGGTTGTATACTAGGAAATCAGAAGGAGGGTATAGTGTTCGTAGGGAGAGTAAGTAGAGTGTACACAATTTGAGTCCAAGAAAACAAAGAGTGTGAGGCGCAACAACATCAAGTAATGTTCAGATCAGTCTGCGTTGTCAGTATCTAGTTGTTCGCAGTGGATGAAAGAACATTGGCAGCAGAAGAAGAACTGGGACGACCATCTGTGCTGTCTGCAGAAGTATCGAAGGTCATTTCGAAAGACGAATTGAGGGCGGAAGATGAACTAGGGAAGGAGGGACGTTCCGAGGAAGATGACGAACTGGGATCCCAATTCTCCTTCTCCGAATCATCATCTGCTGAGATATCAGTAAACCATTCTATGCATCGACCCCAGTCGGGATAAACCCTCTCACTTCGGATCTTCCCACCAACCCGAACGAGATTGGGACACTCTTCCGCGATGTACTCGGCGCGGCTGCCAGGCCCATACGTCTCCAGCTTCCATTCCGCACGGTCGCGCGCACGCTCAACGTCATGCATGCGGCTTTGCATCGCAATGAGCTGGTTTCGAAGGCTTTCGGTGGCAGCGTGGGCATCGCGAAGTTGCTGGGAGAGCGAGAAAAACTGGGTGGTTTGGAAAGATCGCTGGGAGCGCTCATCTTCGCGGGACTGTTGCGCCTCGGGGTTGAAAGCCTTGGCGAGTGTATTGACAAGCTCAGGGGCGTTCAGACGTGAGTTGCGGCGATGGGAGGGTGAGCTGCGGCGAAGGGGAGGAGTAGGAGCACGATGTGCGACTGCCGTGAGGATCTCGACACTGTTGTCCGACGAGTTGCCGTCAAACTCAGAGTCGTTGACATTCCGAGTCCCAGCGCGCGCAGTAATGGCATCTTCAATGCGCTTCGCACGCTTAACTTCAGGGGGACAATTCCCTGAACCTGTGGGCTTCTTCATTCCGGCGAGCTATCCAAGATAAATATGACAAGTGGATGAAGCGAGGTAATAAAATGAGGTCGCACCTGCTTAAACTTGGCTTCGAGCGACTTGGAATTGCGCACTGGCCGATCCGACTCCTTGGCCCAACGGTTATGGCCCTTCGTAACCTCCTTCCACCCCTTGCTCCCAAGAGGAAGACGCTGCGACACAATGTCAAGCAGCCGGCTGATATCGCTGCCAGAGAAGTTCGGCGACCCCTTGGGACGGCCGCGTTGCTTGGGCGCTGGTGCAGCATCACTATCGCCAGCATCGGAGTCCGAGGAGCGCGAACATTTCTTGCCCTTCTTGTCCTTTTGGCGCACGCTGCCAATTTTGGTGGCAGGCTGGAGCGATCGGATTTTGGAAGTGGTGGGAGCATTGAGATCGGAGACATCATCGTCCTCGTCCTCGTCCTCGGGAATGCGTGGGAGGAGACGTGGGTCAATGGGATGGTTGGAGACTTGGCCCATAGACACCGATGGATGGGCGTGTGCTGGCCCAAATTGATACGCCTGCAGTTGATGGTTTGAGAATAAGAAAACGACGACTGAAATGGAACTCATACCGTTTGTGCCTGAGTTGAATTGGAGATCAATGGCGGTGGCTGCTGCAAAATGTCAGATAAATTGACTGTAAGTTCTGTGAAACATACAAAGTGTGCGCCGCCGTGCCAAGATCCGTCCGGACCCTGGAACCATGCTCTCCCGTCGGCATCGTAGCGCATGCCCATCATCAGAGAGGGAGGACCTGAGGGCGCCTATTCAAGAGCAACAGCAGGACCCGGCTGTGAAGGAGCGGTGGTTGGACCCAGAATTTTGGTGAACGGAGGGAAGGGCGCGTCTGACATAGAAGAAAAATAAGAGCAAGAGAATGAGTGTGGTGAACGAGGGGGAAATCTCGAACAAGGGAACGCTCACCTTCACTGTGCACTTACAGTATATACCCAGTACTTGAGCCAAGTAAATTTGATTTGCAAGCCAACCCTTATTGGTCGACATTTTGTGCCAAACTTTTCATACACACTGATTCTCACATTTATGGCCATGTCCAGTCGAGATTTCAGCCAAATTGGGGTAGAATTGAGTGAGATATAAAGAAGATGAGTTTGGCTCAAGTAATGAAGTGATCGGACACAGCCAAACAAATCAAGAGAAAAAATTCTGTTGGCTTCTTGTATCACGGCTATCTATCTATCTTGGATCCTGAATATTCATTATTAATGTAACTTCATGGCCTGGAACATGCATTAGATCTACGTGTCACCCGGAATAGAGAGTTCTGGTGTGGCTCAAGTAAAGGGTCTGGCTCAAGTACTGGGTATATACTGTATATGGTTCTGCTTATCGGATGCAATGAAACATATGGATTCAGACGTTGCGAGGGATCCCTGGAGCTGCCAAGTATGGGTAGAAATCGAAGGAGACCGGATGGTGACGCACCTTGCAGGCAATCCCTAGTCTTCATCTGTCGGTCCCTACCGGAGCCGTTTCGTGGTGTCGCTGAATCCAGACGCAAATAAGCTCGAATGAGCAATGAATCGGGGTGAGGAAGGGTTTCCATGACGGACTGGCAGGGTCTTAATCTCTACTGCCGTAGACGGCGTGGAGCATTCAATCGACAAGAACGAGAGCGAGAGATGAGCTGGCGTTGAGCTGGCGTGCCAAGACACAGTGAGAAGAAACACGGTCCGAGTGTAACCGGTGACATGTGGCTATGTTCATGATGCAAGAACCATCGAGAATCGTTTAAGACGAGGAATTCGAGGAGGGTTTATTCTGTAGAGGGGGTAGGGACCCCTCTTCCAGATTATAAATTCAATGTTTAGAAGAGGGTCCAAGAAATTTTAACCGAGATCTGAGGCCGATGGGGTCCTGGCAGGTGTCTTGTCACTGCGGTGATGCGACGGCGTTTGAGCTCGAAATATTCCAAAACATTTGTTTAATGCTTATGGAAAGTCATCCAATATGGTAATATCTGTCCCGCAAAATTTGCCAAAATTTTCTCTGCGCTGCGCGCCGCATGTGAAAAACTTTCGATACTGAGCGGAGTTTGGGATACTGAACGGAGTTTCAATTCCATCCAAATCAGGAAGAGTTCCACAACTTGGCTGGTTTGACAGCGGTTTAAGGCCACTCTTGGCTCAGAATGATTGAAATGAAGTACTCACAGATGCCCTCTATCATTAAGAATCTATTTGAGAGGCTTTAAGTTTAATTCACACTCACCTTTCAAATTTGAACCCAATATCCACTTGCAACCCATGCACATTGACTGTAGTTGAATTACAGATTGTCTCAGACAAAACTTAAGCAATAAAATCACTCCTCAAAGTCAAACCTCTAAAGCTGAAATGAAAGCCCCCGAATTGAAACAGCCCATTGCACCCTTGGGTTCAGATGTCAGATGTATATTGGCTGTAAACTGAAAACCAATTCATCCTAATAACTGAGCACTAGAAGTGAATGAGAACTGTAGCTCCTGTGTCCACCAGTAGGTTAGATCTTCCGTTTAAACTAACTAAGCACGATCCGATGTGCATCCTTTCTTGCTTACAAATATATTCAAACTCCGCTCAGTATTCAGTATCAGTATCGGCCAAGGGGGAATCAAAAATAAATATTTATATATAGGGTGGGGGGGGGGGGGGGGTCCTCTGAAGGACTTAAAAAAACTTTTGTCATGTATTTCAAAAAGGGTTCAAATATGTTTACAAATGCCTTTCAACATGATCTGACACTCTACAGGGGTTCAGAAGGAGTGTTGAGCCCACCAGCACAACAAAACGGCTAAGATTGATGGGAACTTCCCGATTAGGCTGTCTCGATCACAATCAGTGTTAATCACCCGAGCCAAATCCGTCGGATAGACACTCACAGTGCCAAGTGCGCTGTCTATAGCCTGCCATGTCCGAAAATTGCTACCACCCATACACCATTGAATTGTGTGACTAACTAGCAGACAGAGGAAAACTGAGGAGAGCCCAGACATAACACTGGGTGCTTGTTTAGCTCCCTTTTTGCTTGGAAATATCTGGAGATATGATTGTGAGGGTCCCAGCATTATGGTTGCTTCCCAGGGGATGACTAAGGCTTGTAAAAATTAAGGAGCAGACTTGAGTGGCACAGCTGCCCGCAAGTTTCAATTGTCCTGCTGCAGCCGAGCCAGCCGGCTAGATCGGGCCGGGACAGGGGTGGGAAATAATTTCCTTATAAAGGGGGGAGGGGGGGGGGGGTCCTAAATTTTGCTTAAAAAAACTTTCGGAGTGGATATACATTTTTTTAAAGTTGATTCCCCCTTGGTATCGGCCACTGACATGAGTATCAAGCCAAAAATTCGGCATTCAGGACGAAAAATTTCCAAAATTCTGCCTTTTTTGAACCTCCAAGGGAGATCTGGCCCCAATGTCACACATTTTACATTGGGCACCGGGCGCCGTGACCCGTGACCGAGACCAGAATTCATCGCGGCACAGGGGGTGCGTGACGCGTGACCGCCGAATTGAATGAAATTGTACAGTAATGTAACGTACATTCAACAGAGACTAGTATAATTCCTTCTAGCAGCAAGCGAATGGAGGGAATTCAGGTAACTTTAAATAGTAAGGGGCCGGGGAGCAGAGTAACTAGCCAACTGCAAACAAAATGAAAACAAGTGAGATAAATTCCCACTGGGGAGACGTGTCGGATTTAAAATCCGCCTGAGACATGCATGACACTGAGACAAGCTTGAGATTCAAGAATCAAGAATGGAGATATGGTGAAGGGAACATACCGGAGTTACAGTAGCCTGTTGGACTGGAGAACAAGCAGTATTACAGTTCAATGCGTGCAAAAAATGCGAAGCGCAGAATTAATTCCATGGAGCTGCAGCTGGAGGTGGTCCACGCGCGAGTTTGATCGAAGATTCGGAACCCTTGGGATTCCTCGAAACCGATATTGAATTGGAAATCCTGTCCAACATTAGGGTCAGTCAGAGTAACTATTTTACATCGTTTCTGGGGTCGTTTCTGACGTCGTTTCTGACATCGTTTCTGTAAAATGATTTTGCCAGAAACGTGGGAGAAACGACCTCAGTTCTGACCGACCCATTCTGGAGCCGTTTCTGGTGTTGTTTCTGCAAATACAAAGTATGGGCCCAGGCTAGTTAGTTCAATTATATTATTATTATTTAATGTATGCCCTTTTACTCTGAGACGCAGCCTGAGTGCCAAGCGTGCAACGAAGCTCTTGAAATCTTTCATCTGCAACAACAAAGGGCGCCAACGTCGTGCTCTATTACGCCGAGGTGCTATCCGCCGAGCTCGCCTTGATAATGTCCTGCCACAGAGACCGACGGCAGGGGAGAAAAGGAAATAATTATTGACATACGTTAAGTTAGTTAGACCATCGTCAAATAAAGAGTCCAGAAACGACTGCAGAAACGACTGCAGAAACAGCTCCAGAGCCGTTTCTACATATTGAGTCGTTTCTGGTTTTTATCGTTTCTCCCACGATTAATTAAATCAGAAACGCCTTCAGAAACGGTGTCAGAAACGACCCTAGAAACGACCTAAAATAGTTACTCTGACTGACCCTATTATGGCAGGAAGGTTGAAGGTTTTAGTAGTTGTGCAGCTCCGCCTGAAGTCGAATAACTCAAACTATCAGTATGAAGCACGATGATCCACACGTAACTGTGATACAACCTCTTTATGTCGTAGGAGGACGCGCGCTTACTTGCGGCATTAGGGAAACTCTCAAAGTACAGGCGTCAGGCACATAGCATTTAAAAGACGTATTGTGAAATTGCGAACTATCGTGAAGGAAGAACACTGTGGAAGGGGATACAATATAACTCAATAGTCCCTCGATTATCAGTAGATGGGCTCATACAGAGAGTATGAACTGAATTTGAACAGCTGAGCAATCGAGGAGGTTATAACTTACAATACATGAATTTATTTGGGTGCTCATCGAGCGTGTATTAACAGCATACCTCGTGGACTGGGAGGAAGGATTTCCGATTTGGCATACTGAGAGGCAATCACTCGGAATCTAACTGCAAATGAATTTAATCTCCGTTCAAACTGGCGCCACAATTGCGAGCGGAAGAGTTAATCCAATATTTCTCGCCCCATATCCACAGCATGTACCCTCCCAAGTATCCCACAAATCTCGTCTCGAAATCGCCAATTCGAATTGACGCGCCGAGTTCGAAGCGGCACGTGGCCGCGTTTTGATGTGACGAGGATGTGACCAAGCAACCTGCTCCCAAACTTTCATCTGGATTTACGACGGTGCAGGACTGCGAGCGCCTGAGTCGGATTTGAACTTCATGTGGACAATGTAGCTGTCCTTTTCTGAGCTCTATTATGCGTTGAAAGGACCACCCCGTCGAACTGCCACCACGGAGGTCGACGCATCCGGATTGCATCCGGAGACTTCACTAAGACGGGAGCTCTCGCCCGCTATGTATCATCGACCGTTTCCCTCAAGGCCGCCCTCTCAAGCCCGCCGGCGTCTCATCCCACATATTCCTCTCATGGCTACCTGGCCCCACCCCCTGCATTTTGCATCACGGCCTCGCGCCTGTTTCGACGTCGTTAAATAACTTTTCGCCAGCCATCTGCGCCTCTCCCCCTTCCCTGCCCGTGTGGCTTGCGTTCTGCTCAATCTCAATTTCCCACCTCATCATATCCCGAGAGCCATACTACATGTACATCTCCACGGCTCATGCGTGCGTGTTACGCCTTTGCTCGCGGTTTTCGTCCCGTCTGGCCTTGTGCGCACTACTGCAGCTACAGCTGTATTAATGCCCACCGCATCCGCGTCCGCGTCATTGTCCTGCTGTTCTCGAAATTCTATTCTATCCATCTTCGCGCTGCACGCTGTTCCTCCCTCCGGACAATATCATATCCTCTTGCATCCCACGTCTCTGTCCGTCCCCCGCCATCCACATCGCGCTCGCGATGCGCGAGGCGCCATATTGCATCTGCGGCAGCTGCCACTCGCACCCCACTGTGCCGTCTTGCTCCCTGCTATCCACATCGCGCTCGAAGCGCGAAATCGCGTCGTCTGCAGCTGCGGCTCGCACCGCCTGGCGAATCTGGACGCCCGCTGCGCGGATACGGGCTCCCGTATCTGAGACGCGGGTCGCGAGGCCAGCCAAGAGCGGAATGGACGTACGCGATACGGAGGAGGGGCACGAGTAAAGGCCAGCAAGTGGGCAAGGACCACGCGTGCCGTCTCGTCGTTTCGTCTCTCGAGGTGCGGGGAAAGTTTGGTATTTCATCTCGAGAGAAGGAGGGGAGGACGGGGTGCGTTTCGCTTTCGAGCGCAGCGCACGTACCCAGCAGTCGTTTCGAGGAAGGAGGAGCGCACCCGGTGCCAGCTCCAAAGCGGAGCCCGTTCGTTACGAGAAGCAAGGGAGGCGCGCCTTGCTGCTCGCGCGCGCGCACCCACATCGATCTTTTGGTCTTTCGGCGATGACGAAGGCGATTGCGCGGCGCAGCACTGGCGATCGGCGCGACGCTCGGGAGGATGGAGGAAGTGAAGCGAGTGTGCACACGACGACTCAACGCCTTCAAGCGCATGCTCAAGGTGCCTGTCGTCTCGGATACCTTTCCCTGCTTACTGTGCACGCACCTCGCACCTGTCTTCGCATGCGCCTGCTGTCTCCGTCCACTTTCCCCTCCCTCCTCCCCACGCACCTCGTCACACTGCCTCGCATCCCGTCGCCCTTAACCCCATCCCTATCCCCGTGCTTCGAGGAGGGAGGAGTAGTGCGCTCGTCACGCCGTGGGCCGGCTCCTACGACTACGTTCATGCGCTCTGCAGCAGGAGGTGCCGGGCGGGACGTAGGCGCTCGGTGGAGAGGGTCGTGCCTCGCGCTGCGTGCTGTACGCACCTCTTGCCGTCGCATGCACCGCGGGCGCGGCGCCGTCCAGAGCGGGGCGGGAACAAAGAGCTCCAGACGTGCGGGGAGTAGGAGGAGCAGCAGGAGATCCGCCAGTCGTGACAGGCTGGAGGCGAATGAAGCAAGGCGTAAGACGGGCGTGCGGTAGCAGGTCCCGTATCTCTTCCTGACGCAGAGCCCGGCGGCGAGGAAGGAAGGAAGGACAGAGGGCAATATCGTCCTCGCGGGTCGTGGGCAGTGGGCGGGGGCATGTCCATGCGCATGCGTTATTCGGGGAGGGTGCCCGCGTGCGTTATTGCGGTGGGGTGCGGTGGGTACGGTGGGGGAGAGGCGCGCTTTGGTGGGAGGAGAGTGGGCAGAGGGAAGTGTACGTTATGTCTTCCCAGGAAGAATCGTGGCGTCGAGGTGTTAGGAGTAAGTTAAGATCCCTTCCCCTGTACTCCCTCGGTACTGAAGCGCACATGCAGCTGCCCTCCGTCTACCTGCCACCCGCATCAGGTTGCCCACAATTTTCAGCAGTAGCTCGGCATGAAGCTCGACGTGCGCGCGAAGTGGACGTCGGTCGAGCTCGCCGACTTCGTGCTCCAAGTAGTGGGCAGCGTTCCGCTTGGGTGCGCTGCTTGCGAGTCTTCGCGGGACGCGTTGTTCGGTGGTGAAAGCGCAGCTTGCGGGTGTAGACGATCGCGGAGGAGGGGGAGGGAATAACGAAAAGGAAGTGTACGAAGACGGGGAGGGAGGGCATGGACGTGCGGCGGAGATCGTGCGTGGGGTGGGAGAGGATCGCGCCATCAACGCCCTGGCGGATGAGTAAGACACTTTCTCTATTCTCTACTCTCGATGCTGACGCACACACCACTAGTTCCCCGTGCTTGCCATTATTCTTACCAAACTGCCCCTTCGCGGCACCCACTCCTCGGCGTTGCTGCCTTGCCTTTACCCCCTGCGCACAGGACTATTGCAGCTCCTCCCCGTGCTTTTCAGCGTCATCGTCATGTCCCCCCTATTTCCCCGGTGACTGCTCGCCTCCGCCCGCGATGCGGGACACCGCGCCGCCGCCCGTGCTGGTGCTGCCGAGGCTCTCGATACTACTGATGCCTCATTTGACGCGCATGCGGCCTTCGTGAACATAGTACATACCGCCAGTCCCATTCCTGCAGTGTTGGCCTGCCGCGTCGGCCTGCTTCGTGAGCGCCTTCGATACACCACCACTGCGACGCCGATGTGGATGCGCATCCGCCTCTCGGGCCTGTGCTACGGATATTCTTGATGCACGCACCCCTGCATCCCGACGTTCTGTAATCCAATAACCCTCTACCGGTGCTCTGAGGCGATGTTGCAGAGGGCTCTGGGGTGATGGAGCAGCAGTAGCTCGTGCGCGTGCTCGAGGGCAGGGAGACGTTTTTGCGCTGCAGACTCAAGTCGGATCCAAGAACGAGGATCGTGCTGGCTCGGAAAAGGGCGACGGCCATTCTTCCCCGTGCTTGGTAGAATGCCGCTGTGCGGGGGACGATCGTCCGTCCGTTCTGCCGTTTTCGTCGGTCGAGTGGGATGCTTACGGGGGCGATTATGCGACGGCCGGAGAATCTCGATACGCCGAAACGCCGAAACGCTGCATTGAGTTTTCATTCATGTGGCCCTCCGGGCATCCCTGTGACCGCAAGGGAAAGAGATCAAGACAGGTTGGTATTGAATAAAAACAACTAGCAACAAAATACTATGAGATTAAAGGTGGAACATAAAGAATCAAAGATCGACATTTATTCATTGATAGTCCAATACCCTACGCGACAAAATCAATTGTAACCAAATCTGCAAAGCACGGTGGAGAACTCACATGGGAGTCAAAGTCGAGGCCAAAGCTATTCATTTGCTGACGAAGGTGGGAACAAATTGCTTCATTGAAGGCTCTGCTGAGTTTGGTTTCCATCAGAACCAGGGAGGGCTCGGAGTGGCGTGAATGCCACACAAGATCGTTCGAGATTTGCCTCAGGTCAATAATCATCCCGCAAATTGATGGTGGCTTGAAAGGATTGGATTGGGAAAGAGATACGGGGCAACACCAAAGGTCGAATGCTTGCGCAAGTGGCCCGTCCCGATATGCGGGTCTAAAAACTTGGGTAGCATCCGTTATATATTTCTATTGAAAATTCGAATTTTTGCTCGAGGGAAGGATTACAAAAGTGAAAATACCGGATCCAAATATTCCCATAACTTTGCGCGACCCACGGCGAATGACACAGAGTTGGTACGATTTCTAGTGCGTTCCTCTGCCTTCTTCATGGACGCACGCAACTCGAAAGGCAGCTGCACATATTCATCAAGGGGCATTGAATGGAGACGGAACTGGGGGTGGAAGTTTGCGGTCCATTGCACGGGCATATCTTCTGGATTCAGCATGTCTCGTGCGGGGATCTAGAACAGGAAGTGCATTGCAATTTGAACAGGACGAGCCTCCACAGTGGCATGTCGATGGTGAATATCCTGAATAACTGTTCCAGCTAGATATGGGAGACGGGGATAAGATAACATTAGGAGACTGACCAGGTCTCCGTCGAGCGTCTATGCAGCTGCAATCGTCTCCGTATTTGATAGCCCTTTGGCCCACGGACGTCAGACAGCCGGCTGCACACCGCCTCTCCTCGTCTGATGTTCTTTTGCCTGTGTTGCAATTTTAGTGAATGAGTGATATGTGAACGAAATGCAATTACAACGACACTGTGGTCCAAATTTTTTGACTGGAGAGCCATCAGTGTTAGTACAACCTTTGCGGCAGGTGCTGCTACCTGGGAAAGTGTCAGAAAACATTGGCCAAGGGCTATTGTTTCCTCGCCATGGTAATATTGGTTGCAGTCACAGCCAGGACCAAAGAGCACTCGATGGTGAATTCGGCACACTTTGGGGTGCCTCGGAGCGTAACCTAGATTAGAGAGGTAAGTCATTTGATTAATTTGTAAAGGAGCAAACTCACGCCGCGTTTTCAAGCATTCACAGTGAGGACCAAATTTCACGGCCCAGCTTCTCCTTGGAAACGGTTCTCCGGGTACGATTGGTGGCATGGGATCCATGCATCCCTTCCGACATCGCAAGTCCATCGCCTTAGAGCAGGTGAAGGGAGAGAGCAAGGAGGGATCTTGTTTCGCAATGAATTTGCAAAAGGGTCCAATATGAAACACACCAACGGAAACATTCACATCGGACATTGAATTGGCAAAGAACAAACCTGCGTACCTCGTTCTAGCATAGAAGACGTCCTGCAGTACCTGTTATATTGAAAAGTTCTTGTATGTTTTAGTCCTTGTCACCCCTAGCGTCTCGGATCCCAGTATTGTGCATTGGTGAAGTATTGATGCAAAACTTGAAATTCAATTCAAAATTGATATTGAGTCTTGACGCGATTTTCCCTTGAGTGCGAGGAGGATCCGAATGCGAGGCATAATGTGTTCAATTAGACAAGGTGGTCGGAGGCCTGCGGTCGCCTCCCCCCTTCCTTCCGAATTGTTCACCGGTGAAACCACTTATCTGCATGGGAAAATTCAGTGAGACGGTGGAATGCCGAGAAACCATTGACCCGAGGTGTCGATCATTAGCAATTGCCGAGCGGTGCCGATCAGGATACCTTCGCACCTCGGTATTCGGATCAACTGGTTGGAATCCAATTTTATATCAGCGGCTTTTCGGCTTCCCTCGGCTGTGCTACATGTTCTTCCAGATTTCAGATTTGTCGAAGGGCGATCGCACAGATCGAGATTGACAGAAAATCAAATGTCGATCGACCTTGGCGGAACTTTGCTGCTGGTGCAAGTTGAGTTCTCAGCCAGGTTGCTGCAATTGGGATGGCAATATACTAATCCATAGAATTGATTGAAGGTTAGGTGAACTCAGAGAAGGGCAGCGGAAGAGAGTTCCAATTAAGGGCGATCAACATGACAACAATAATCAAAAGATGAAACAGACAACCGGGAATAATGCTTGCATCATAAATAGTTAGAGGCAGTGAAGCAGGGAGAATTATGAACCACTGAGCTTGGGTCAAAGTGAAGGATCAAAGAATAATTTTGAGGCCCCAGATGAATCGACGGATCTGGGTGGAATGGTCCGAAGTCAATTTAAAATAGAGTTGTCAAACGACTCAAATCATCGGCTGTCAACAACGATCGACGTTGTGAGGGAGCAGGAGTGCGAGGAGGAAATAAGGGAGTAGAAGTACAAAGAGGAAATTGCCATAGCTCAAAGAAATGTGGAAAGGAAATGGGAAGAGGAAGCAAACCCCCATGAGAAGGAGGCGACGAACATCCGAGACCCAGAAATGATCGAAACAGCGTGACAGTCTCGATCGAAAGATAGAGGATGTGACAGGAAACAGAGTAAAATTAAGAGTGCACCTCTCTAAAAAAGAAAGCCAAGAAACCCGTCTGCTTTTGAGTTATAAAGAGTTTGAAAGATATGCCCAATTACGTAGTGATTTTCCCGCGTCTTGGGCCTTGGCACCGTTGGTCACAGCTAGGGAGGATCCCTGGCAGCTGTGTACATGTCTTGCAGGACCCTGTTCAGGTTCTCAACGTGATGGCCGGTGCTTTGGAAGATATCTGTTACGACTGCCCAATGCAAAGCTAGCAGAGGAGCGGCTGGAACTCTGGAAATTTGTTCGCACTTACCTTGACTCTGAGCAGAAATTCGAAGGGAAAGCGGTATACAGGTACAAGTTCAGTTGGTTATGTTTTCATTGAGTAAGCCTGCAGCACAAGCATTAGGGGAAGTCAAAGTTCGGTTAAGAGGTCGATTCACGGATTGATTCTCGAATCGATTCCGGCGTCGATGCTTGACCGAAAATCGATGATTCTCATGAATCGATCCAGCTTGATTCTTGATGAATCGACAACCATCTCGATTCTGTGTCGATTCTTGGTGGAGAATCGACGTCTGAATCGACGGCGAATCAAAACCTGAATCGACATGAGAATCTGTGAAACCTCCTGGTTTCGACAGGAATACTCCTCACAAGACGAGAATCGGATTGGGTGTCTTGTCGATAAGACAAGGTCGAGCTCGACGCCCGAAGGCGGAACTCTGACCTGTGACCCTGGCTAAGGATCGGTGTTACCCTCCGAAGGGCTCTTGTAACCTGGAGAGGTGGGCAGGTGTCTGAATGCCCAGCCGGCGAGGGTAATATTCTAGGTATCACGCCGTACACTCTAGCCTCTAGTTGATAGGCATAGCTTGTGGTGGTGTGTGATTAAGATTATATTGCTTATCTAATACATGTGGCAGTGAGTTCCGCGGACTCGTGACTAATCAACCTAATTGGGAAATGGCCTCTGGACGTGCTACAAGTGGACACTCCCGTGTCACAGAGCCCCCCGCATGGCCAGAGGGCATGTACAATGTGAATGAAGTCACGGAGACTCCTGAACATTTGAGGTCCCAGAATGTTCAGCTGTTGGAAAAAAATTGGCCCAATAATTTTGATGCATGGAATGCTTTTGAGGGCACAAGTAGGATCTGAGCCAAGCTGAGATCCTCAGAGCTGAAGGTGAGTTCATGGACTCAAGACTTTAGACTGACATCCCCTGGGTCTGCAGCACAGGCGAGTCACAAGAACTCAAGCCTGGTGAATGGTATCCAAAACAATCATACTCGATCAAGAGGCTAGCAGCAAGTTCATTGCTGTAGCCTGATCTCGCAGACTGTGGTATAGGTGAGTTCACACTTAGTGGACTCGAACCTAACATATGGAACCTCTAGCAGAGCTGCAAGGCCAAGAAGATTCCTTCGACCCAGCGACAGCCAGCATCAAAGGAGAGTGCCCAGGCAACTTCACAGGAAGCTTCTTCTCGGCTGGGTGCTACTACTACCTCAATGGACAACAGACGTTGACCATGCAAGCATCATAGCAGCACTCACAGCATAATCCCCGCAAGGCAGAGGTTGCACCGCAACACTCTACTACCCATACCCTCATACAGCCCCCCACTTCTTTGTCGTGCGTTCCGAAGAAAGCTTCTTTGAATGCCCAGCAAAGAATTATCCACACCTAGTGAAAGCGAAAACTACCGTCGCAAATGGATGGAGGCAAGGTCGAGTTTGATCCATGCAATGGAAATTTTTTTGATGCAAAATCCAACCAAAGGATGAAGCTCACGCTTAACACGGAGCTCAATCATCCACAGCAGAGCCATAAAGTCACTGCCTTACACACATGTAGCCACGGAATTTCAAGTGCTCGTCATGGAGGTCGGACATGAACAGTGGCCCCCCAGGATGTTATTGAGCTTGAATGAGCCATGGCGAGAAATGGTTGAAGGAAAGGAAGAAGGAAAGAAAGAACAACAGCCCCCCAGTCAACACACAGTGAGGTCAAGGGAATGACCCTCGGAGAGCTACACCCTGGCCCATTGCCCCATCATCGTGCGGGACTTCCGAAGTGAAGAGGGAGGAGGGCGCAATGCAGCAGCTCACGCGCAACGCGGAGCCACTGGCAATGTGCAGTCTTGGGCAAAGGGCGTTGAAATATCCAATGCCGTCGTACTTCCGCGAGAACGCATGCGCGCCCCAACAAACTTCACTCCAGTGAAAGCTAAACCCAATACACGGGATAACATCAGCTCGAGCGCTCAAGGTACACCAAGTCCGGTCACATAGAGATGTTGGGCCCATAGTCAAGGGTCCCTGACACCCAGCATAAGCAAGGAAGTACTGCCTAGCCGAGTGTGCCGCTAGTCACTCTCATGAAGCTGAGTTACCCCACCTCCCGCTGTCGCGCGCGGGATGACCCCTCATTGCTTCAAACTAGCAGATGCCAGTTACTCATGCTCAGGGCAGAGTTACCAGGCAGGCAGAGAACGGGCGCTGAAGACACACGAGCACGGGACGGCACGTAACGTGGTCGACATGGTCGCTCAAGTTCACACAAGACGCAGGGCGCCGCAGTAACGAGCACGGGGAAGGGCTGAGAGGCGGCGCCCGCTACGCAGCAGTGCAGGCGAAGACAGCCCATGCCGAGCGACACAGGCGCGAGTGGTAGCCATCTAGCCTCGGGGGACATCCTCACGCGGGGAAAAGAGTTGCAGATGCACGTCGGAGAGGTGGGTGCTCCAGAACATTCGAGACGTTTGCGCTCGCGTCGACGTGGTAGACCCGAGAGCCAGGGATGAGTAAGGAACGCGTTGAGCCCCGAGCTACGCGATCAAAAAGCCCATCAGCAGCAGTCGAGAAAGGGCGCCTCAGCTCAGCACCGGTAAGTAATACGGACAGCATCGAAGTGGAGCCACCAGAATTCTGGCGCTCACACGTTCGAGCTCATGCCATTGAAGTCGGGACCCAAACCTTGAGCAGCCCCCCAGGAACGATTTGAGAACTGCCGTACAGTGAAGCCTGACCTCATCGTGCGAACTGCAGCTGCCCGCAAGGCAGGTACATCTCTTCTCCCTTCACTCTCCTCTCCCTCACTTCCAATTTCCTCCTCCTTTTCAACTGAGGGAATTCGACATTACAACAGTACAAAGGATGCACTGGCGTTCCTCCGCTCGAGAGCGCACGGGCGCCTGTCAAAAGCGTGCAGTAGATGTGCATGGGAGTCTCCGTGCTGCGGTATTGCTTCGCGAAGGAGGACCGCGAAGCTGCATGCTGCTTGGATGATCAGACCCTCGTTACTCACGCTCAGGGCGGAGCTACGGGCACGCAATGGATGAAACGAGATTGGCGTTGGCGCAGCGCCCACCGCGGCAGAGGGAGTCGGGCCTGAGGGCAGGCGGAGAAGACGTAGCGTCGTGTGATGTGTAGCCCACGCAGCTTCGTGTGCGTGTGCAGACGGAGGTTCGCAAGCTGGTCACCATCGCACGTATGCCGCATCCACGTATCGCGTTAGACGCTGGGGCCGATGACTAGTCGGTGGCGCCCTCGTTCCGTAACACATGCAGTAGGCCAGTACCCCGACCGGAATTCGTTCCGGCGCCCGTGCGCTAGGTTGGCGAGTTCCCAGATGGCGTGGACGAGGAGACACCAGAATAGGAGCTCACTCGTATGATCACGCCGTCAAGGTTCTCAAGCGAACAGCCACGAGGCGGCTGCGTGCACCGTGTGGCACAGACAGCTGGGCGCATGAGCGGCAGCAACAGTGTTCGAACGAGAGCGCGCCTGCGGGTGTTGGCGTGAGGTCGGCAGCATGCTGAGGAGTAGTGAGCCTCGCGAGCAGCTGCCGGCGAGCCGTCCAGATGTTTCTTGATCTCTTTCAATCTCTTCCTTTCCTCCCTCCCCGTCCCTCCTCTTTTCCTAGCGGGCCAGAAATCTACATTTCGAATGGATTGCGTGTCGGCGCCCTTCCGCACGAGAGCGAGATAAGCTCAGAGGCTCGCCTCTCGCACGCACTCGATCCGCGGCTCCGGGCAGCTCACGTGCACGGCGGAGCTGTCCCGCAGACAGGGACGAAGAACGCGCGCGACCAGAAAAGTAGAGGCGGCGAGCGCCGAGGACGCGTGTTTGCTCGGTGAAGGCAAGGGTGGCCCCTCCAGGTGGCGCTTGCAGCGGGGCCAGTCACGCTACTGCGTCCCGGGCAGTGGCAGCAGGGTGCGGCGTGCAGCTTGTGCGACCTCGACCTCGGCGCTGAAAGCGCGGCATCGCAGCGCAAGCGGAGACGTGGGTGTGATCGAGGGCGACCGCACGCGGCACGAGCAGCGGCGAGGGCGACCTCGACACCGACTGCACTGGCATGACGACGTGGAGTTGTTGTGCGTGCGGGCGCAACAAGGGCAACTGCGTGCAGCGGCGACCCGTGCCTACTCGATGTTGAGGTGCGGGTGTGAACGGCTCGGCCCATGCGCACTGCCATGGTGGAGCGCGAACAACGTCGAGAGGAATCACCCTCGCCTCGATGAGGGCGTAAGCTCATGACGCGGGCAGCCTAGAGGAGGACGGGGAGCGGCGAGCCATCGACACAGGCATGTTCCACCGCAGGTTTGGATCGAGGTAAGCTTTTTGCTCCTCCTCTCTACCCACAGCCCCCCAGGCTAGCTCGATGCAAAGAAAAAAAAAATATATATATATATATATATTTGGCTCGTGCGGGTACGAACACGCCCTGAAGCAGAGGCATACCTGTGTTGCGAAGGTTGCTAAGAGCGATGTAGGAGAGAAGCCGAGAGACGAGAGCGGGGTGGGTCGGGCGTGGGCGTGTGTTACGAAGGGCCATGGACGAGGGTGGGATGAGTGGTGAGCAACCGTGGGAGCTTGCGCAGTGTCGCAGCAGTGCGGGGAGCGAGGGAATCGTCGGCGCGACGCGGCGTCTGGGGGAGAAGATGCGCCAGGTCTTTGCGCGACAACGCGGAGCTCTTCTTGTGAGTCAAGATAAGCAGGCTCCAGCACCGGAGATGGGTTGGGGCAGCGTCATTAGCCGACAGCAGATCACGGTCGCGGCTTGACATCTCTTGCAGTTGGGGACTCGCAAGCCAGCCGTACGTATCACGTCCACGTAGCACAAGGTGAGCGAGAATTAGTCGATCTCGTTTGGTTCTTGAGATTGCGGTTGGAGAAGAGGCGAGAAGGAAGAGCAAGGGATTCAGCCCCGAAGTCGCCATGAGGGTCGGCTGCTGAGGCCTCACGCGTTATGTCTGCGAGAAGCACAGACGGCGTGAACAAGGAGACACCAAAATTGGAGCTCACTTGTTCGCAAATCCGCTGTCAATGCTTCTCGAGTGAACATGCTCGCGGAGATGTCCTGAACGAACCTCCTCTGTAACCAGACTTCTCATGGTTCACTCCAAAGAATGTGGAGACCGATTCTTTCGCAATTACATACCCACGGCCGTTGCGCGAGACGAGTCGAAGGGAGAAGGGTCAAAGCAGCTTGCGCTCCCTGGAATACCAGGAGCACCGAGCGCAGTTGGCACAGCTTGCACGTGTCCTCACCGTGGTTGGGAGATCGTGCCGTCCGCCGACGAGCAGCTCACGCACACAAGGCAGAGTATTGTTCTCCGTCGGCAGTCTGAGCGAGCAGCGTCTCCTCGACACACTGATAGTTGAGCGTGCGCGACAGGGCCAGCAACGTGTGCGGCGTGGGAGCACATTCGTCCAGCAGAGCGGCTCACGCTCGACGCGGAGCCGCCTCGTGTCGTGTAGCCGCGCGGTGTCCGTACACCAAGGATGGGCTCACTGCCAACATCGCGCTCTGCCCCCCAGAGTTCCTCCTTTCTATCTCCCCGCCTCCTGACTACGCCGAGGTGAAGTCGTCTTGGAAGGGCGCAAGCTTGATTCCGATGATAGATGCACCCGAGGCCTCCAGTGCCGGAGCTCCAGAAACCAGCCAAGAAGAGCAGGGAAGGAAGAGGAGGGAGAAGTCCAAACTGCAGCGCGGAGGTAGTTTGGACGTGGTTGAAGGGAAGAGAGAGAGAAGCGCCAAGCGCCACGTGGGCTCGGCGTCGCCCTATCGCCGCGCTGCAGCGAGCTCATCGCCATTGTGTGACTTCCCGCCTCGGGCAGCGCCGTCGCGTTCCGCGCGACCCGCAGCGTGGGTGTGCGCTCGCTTTAACGGCGAGGGCGGTAGCAGCACATTCGTCCTGGGGGTGGTCGGCCTCAAAGAGAGCAGCGGCGAGCCGGGAGACGAGAGAGCGGCAGAGGCAGACACATCATGTAGTTGGCGAAGACGCTCGCAGCGGCGTATGCGCACGCGGGTGGCGAGAGCTCGAGCTGCTCGGCGCGGCGGTGGCGAGCACGCAAGACTAGCAGTATCGACCGCGCGTAGAGCGGCTCACACTTGACGCGGAGCCACCCAGACTCGCCGCGTTGAAGAGAACGTGAGTAAGGCAGCACAACCTCATGGATATAGATTGCCAGAATTAACATTGACCATGGCGGGATGGTATTCTTTGTATCCCATCCCAAGTTAGGGATGCCAGTATACAGATGGCGGCGTCCGCGTTGAGGCACTCGTCATGCGAGAGGTAGTCATCGCCGAGAGGTCCAGTCAACGTGAAGGGGTAGCGAAGAATAATCCGGTTTCGTCTTGCTTGAATGGAGCACCCCTGTGCGTCCACCACTGTGAAACCTCCTGGTTTCGGCAGGAATACTCCTCACAAGACGAGAATCAGATTGGGTGTCTTGTCGATAAGACAAGGTCGAGCTCGACGCCCGAAGGCGGAACTCTTACCTGTGACCCTGGCTAAGGATCGGTGTTACCCTCCGAAGGGCTCTTGTAACCTGGAGAGGTGGGCAGATGTCTGGATGCCCAGCCGGCGAGGGTAATATTCTAGGTATCACACCGTACACTCTAGCCTCTAGTTGATAGGCATAGCTTGTGGTGGTGTGTGATTAAGATTATATTGCTTATCTAATACATGTGGCAGTGAGTTCCGCGGACTCGTGACTAATCAACCTAATTGGGAAATGGCCTCTGGGCGTGCTACAAGTGGACACTCCCGTGTCACAGAATCGAGCCCGTAGCCGAACTTTGACTTCCCCTATTATCTCCTCGACACAAAGAAGTGAATCCGAAAACCCTAGGCTAAGATTGGGTGCTATGTGGGGCCGACGATGGCAGCATCAAAAGTGACTTCGGTATTCCGATCCAACCTCGCCCATTATGACTGCATATCAGTGGCGATCAAGATTGGTAAGCCATGATCGAGCAGAGTGTCATAGAGCACAATTTGCATCAGGTCATAAGGCAAACTCTGCTCGGAGACCTGTAACCTATCGGTCACAGGAATTTTCATCCTGTCTAGCTTCAATGTCGTCTCAAAATTCGACGTAGGACCCCATTTGTATGGTCCCTGTGGATTTTGCTCTAGCCTGATTGCCTCTTGATTCGCTCGATTCAGGATGCTCCGTCCGCAAAAGTTGATTTCTTCGTCCTGGAATTCTGCCGCGTCCATCATCACAGCAGTGTATTTGCTGTTCCAAAAACCTGACCCTCCGGATTTTCCTGTGTTGCTGATTCCACCAGTTCGTCTTCATCAAACCGACATTGATGGGTTAACTATTCGGTATTAACTAAGAGGGCAACGAGCCAAGGAGGCAACCCCAAGCTGAAATCTGTTCCACCTAAACTTTGCACTACCTATCATAGACTCAAACTTGATCAGGATGAACCATGCAGCTGGTAATGCGTTATGCGAGAGAAGCTCCCATGAATATCGATGTTTGGCTCACTTACTTGTGCTTCTGATATACGTGAAGGATAGCACTTGTGGTGGAATGGCCGAAAAACCGCCGGAAGATTGTGCTGGGTTCGGGTTCTACTTCGGATTACCCCAATACCGTCTCAACAGTTGATAGAACAATATTCAAAAGAGTTTCAAATACTAGGGCAAGACACTCAACGGTGCGCCTTGAAAAACTGTTTGGATAACCCAATGGACTACAGCACCACACCTCGTCAAATCCAGTCACCGAAACGCACGCCGTTTGCTATTATGGTTCGCCAATATTTAATCTTTGGACTGCGTGGAAAGTACGCACCTTCAATGAACCCGGGGGTGTCGCTGGATACAGCAGGCTCTTACTGAGAATTCCCCTCTGTCTGAACCTCTCGCTGCACTTCCCCTGTAGAGGTGGTGTCTATATTCCCCGTGTCGATGCCGCTCGCGGCTAGCACGTATGGGGTAACTGAATCTTCCTCAACGGCAAGCTGTTGCTCGACCGCAACCAACAGCTTCTTCGAGTGTTTCGTGTCCAGGGCTGCATGGCTTTCCCTGGAATTCCTACTGTGTCGACTCGTATCTAGATCTCCCTCCCGGGAGACCATAATGTGGACGAATCGGAAATCCGTAGAGGCAGAAATTTCCCCATTTCCCCCGACAGACGTAAGCCGTGTGCAACAAAGGCTCAATATAACTTATGACTTCGACAACGGTATTAGGTTGTTCTAAGCGAAAAATTGGAACAGTCAGACTGCTATTCCGCGCGCCGATGTACTCTTCTACGGAATTTTGGAGTGTATCCACTTTGCATGTGTAAACCATGTGCTTGCCGCCTGCCTTCATCGGCGGGTGACTCTAAATCTGGATTACGCTGAACCAGACGCGCTACGGCTTCCACTGCTATAACGCTGTACCCAGATGCATGCCAGAAATAAGAGTGATTCAAATCTGAAAGGGCTGTTGATTTAACGACATAATTTGCACAGCCAGGGTTGTGGAAAATCACTAGGGCAGATATATGGGGACAAAAACTACAGCACTCTCGAAACATTATTCGCATATTCAACTACACTTCATGAGGGCCATCCAAACTCAAAGGGTGACAGGGATGCAATTGATGGCGATGAGGCCTCCCCATCCCGCGTCGGGAGTATCGCAAGTGACGGTAGTGCTTCCGCTATCCAGATGTCAAGAAACATTGAAGAGTTAAGAGGCAGCGAACATACCAGTTGTTGCCGATGACGGTGATGGGGGAGCAGCTGAGTCCGACGAGGACGTCGAGGCCGGTGAGATCGAGGCCCAGGAGAGCAGCGACGGCGGAGGCAGCGGTGCTCGAGGACGGAACAGTACTGGCACAGCACTGGTTCGACGTCGGGGGCGTCACCGGGGGAGTAGTCCACGGCATGGCGGCAGCAAGGGTCTACGATTGAAAATTAGTCAAGTGGCCCGGGAGAGTTCAGAAGGAAGACTTACAATGAGAACTGAAGCGGTAACGATAGAGAGTTTGGAGAACATGTTTGGGTTTAAAGAGCTTGAACTACGGGGGATGTTGTTCGAGTGAGGATTGAGGGTAAGAGGTTCTAGGTTTTATACATTTTTGGCAACCAGGAAGGCTTAAAGGAGCCGACTCTGTGAAGAGTAGTGCGTCAGGAGATGAGAAGAATGACGAGTCGTCCAGGGCGGAAGGTGGAGCCATTGGACGGATTTTCGGACACGAGAAGGACGGGCCTGCGCGCAAGTGTATTGAGATTCGCGTCAAGGACGTCCTACACCCTCACGGTATCGCGAAGAGTGGACCGGTGGAGCTGATCTGGCACGGGTGGAGGGGCAGTTGTTAATATACATACCCAATGGCGCCAAGGTGACAGCGGTGCTGACAGTAATAGAGCGGCCCTTGGAAATCCGCATCGGGAATGCACGACCCACGGTGCAGATGTCATTAAGCATGAAGACCACTTGTTGTAGGGAAGCGTGCGGAAAAAAAAAAGGCCTTCATCGGGTCCTGCAGAGTCAAGAGATTTAGGGAAGAGCGGTTGCGCGTCCTACACGGCCGAGAAATGGGGCTCAATCCGCACTCGGTGCAAGGACGGCATTAGACATGTCATGCTCGGAGCGCGGTTGACGTTCAGCCACCAACAGAAGTCTGTACATGTTCCTTCCGCGAAAATTGCCTACAAGGGGATGCGGTGACGTCGTGGGCTACTTGATTCTGTGGGAATAGGGCCGTACTAAATCCATGATCCAGTTGGGTGATATGGTCTCCGACGGAGGTGAAACACCAGCGCTGTTCGTGAGCTCTGGCTCGATACTTACTGATGGCAGTGTGAGATACCGAAACAACGGTATCCGGATACTGGCGGAGTTTGAAATACACGTGAGGTCGCCCCATTTGGCCTGAAGCCCCTGACCTTTGGGCTCAACCTGTTCCTACCTGCAGTTCCAGGATGGAAAAAAATCTTTCAACGGTTTAATCGAATCCCAACAGGCCAACAAACATTTTGAAGAAAGAATCCGGACAATTTCCGCCAATCTGGCATCACCATGTGTGCGCACAAAATTAACATGTCTTTGATGGAACCAAAAGTTTTGAGGCCGTTTGTTCAAGTCTCCATGGTGAGAAGCTTTTTCAAAGGAACTATATCTGCTGTTCAATGTAAAGAACAATATGTCTATTGTTTGGGCACTGATATTTAAAATTCCGCTTCAAAGGGAACATGACAGTCTTGTTGTGGTTATTCTCATTCATAATTGTAATACAGTGCAATGAGGGATAGTCAGCTAAGAATTTTGAATGAAAACCCTGGAAAGGAAGGCCATAAAATTAGTGCAAACAAGATGGCCTCCGCTTCGCTCCGGTATTACTATTTTGGACCCCGTAGTTGGCCACCCCCCCTAGTTGGCCATTTGGTAGCTAGCTTACTGAACCTTGAGACTTATAACCTGGCATAGTGAGGGATGATAGTAGGACCTATAACGAATGCCTGAACCGAATTTGGAGTTAGGGTGATGAACTGATGGACAGTTACGACATGTCGGATCGGGCTCCGGAACATGTGAACATCATTTTCTTATTGCCGACGCGGCTCGGCTTTCTTCTCTCAGCTCCCTTTCGACCAATTCTCGGCCATTCCGGGATTTCGTAGGCTCGTTCTGTTCCCCTGGTCTCAGCGAATCATCTCCTTTGACTTCTTCTGTATTTGGGTCAGAAGCTTCTTTGTTACTTTCCCCTGAAGGCACAGCTGCTTTTTTTGAGTTGTTCATATTGGCCAACGTCGTATAAGACAGCACTGTGAGGCTACCCATCTGGAACTTGGCATGAGGGCTTTTGGAGTCCAATACTTCAATTTAGAATGTACTTCAAATTTTTATCTGCTCAGCTCCTTTCGCAGTGCAATGCTTTGCCGCAAACAACACAATTTTGATCGTATCAACAATGGGATTTTTTTGGTGTGCTCCAAGCACCTCGGTACAAAATTATTGATGCAAATATGCTGCATACCTTTCCTTCATGCTGTTTGAAGCCCAATTTGGGGCCTAGCAAAATTTCCTCTTCTGCTAGACATGGCATTGCTTGAGCGGCCTGAGTCCGGGCTTTTTCCCAGTCGGAAGAGCAGTTATTTGCACCCCGCATATGGGCCACATGAAGACTAATATATGTTCTAATTATGAATATATGCCCTAGTTGCAATTCCCGATGGCTCTGGTCGCTGAGTTCCGGCTTCAATGCTTGATTTGGGGAGGTGGCCAACTACCCTGGTATTTGGCCTTGTTGAACCGCCGTTCGAAAAAAATTCACTGCCAGGACAAGTCTTCATATATTGGGTGGGAGTATGCTTAAACTCTTCGTAGGATGTCTGCCCTTCATCTGACACTGTTTTTCCCATGGTGAACGACGTCACAGGTTGATATTGAGGCACGAATGCTTAGGTGGCCAAGTACGGGGTCAAAAATAGTATTCAAGCTGAATGAAGTTTTCCTTTTGAATAATTTTTAAGGTAAGGAACGATGAAAAAAATGAGGTGGAAGCCGCTAGGGAACTGAAGTCTGAATGAAGTGGGTACATAGTGCAAAAGAACAAAAGAAAGTAAAGAGAAAAGAAAAGAGAAAAGAACCGAGAAGAGGCCGCGATCAAATTATGCGCGAACACAACCTTTCTTGAATGGAGGCCGGTTGATTCATGCAATCCAACGATTCGTGGGCACGGGAGTGCTCTTGGATCTAAAATAGTTCAAATACCGCGCGCGAGAGCCAGAAACCAGGGGTGTTGGTAGCCGCCAGGATGGACACTGTCACAGACCAGGCCGACAGTGTTCGAACCAGGGAATTTATATTGAGATTCAGGACAGTTGGGGACCCACTACGGGTGGAAGCATACGAGAGCAACCATTGACGCGTCAAGAAACTTAAAGCATGGGTCGGAAATCAAGAGGACACAACCACAGTTACCGTATAATTATGTTTAATTCGATACTAGTCGATATCGCAAAATGGTCGGGGTCACGGGTCACGGCGACCTCTCTCGAACGTTCCAACCGTCAAGGAGGCATTGAGACTGCATGAGAATCGCAAAAAAGGCGAAAAAACCGGTACGAACCTTGAATTTTTCGTTGTTGTCACGCTAAACTTTGGCGACTGTCGAAATATCGAACTCGTTGAACTGAATCAAGGGTCACGCCGGGCTTCGAATTGAATGGAATTCTACGCTATAGCGCAGCAATTAGCACAGAAAGTGTACAGCAGTTCCGGGCCACTAAGATAGCCGTTGAGGGTGATGGGCGGAAGAGAGTGAGGAGATTCCCCCTTTTTATATGTCACCGGAAGAGATCTATCGCAGGAGGCTGCGGCGAAGGTAGAATTTGCTGCGATGAACTGCGACCTGCTGAGAAAAGACTGCGGTGTGGTCAGCTGGTGAAGTCATGCTGCGGCAAAGCTCGCGCAGTGAAGAAATCGAAGCCATGGGACCAGAGCAAGGGCGTACAAGAAGACATCCTATCCTTGGGCAGTGTTAGCAACGCCGCAAATTAAGGGTGCATGGAGTTACTCATGTTTGTCCACCAGAGGAAGACGAAAGGATTTCAGACAGATGGGGATTTAGCACAGCCGAGGAGCCATTTCGTTAAAGAACGGTTAATACAGAAATGATGTCAAACTGAAAAAAACCGTGGCTGCCGGCAGGCAGAGATAATTTAAGTTAGGCTTGATATAACTGACAGAAATTGAGCAGGGAATTTACCTCCCCGGACTACCTGTTGAGCACACTGCGCCAAGCCGGAGACCCAAACAGGCCTCATTAACAGGTAAGTAGGGCGATAAATCAAGACAATTATGTACCTTGCGGGTCTATTCCGACCTTTGCATACAGTAGCCTACTCTTGTACGTATTGCGACATTTCATGAACAAACGAGGTACATACTACAGACGGGTGAAGTGCATGTCATTCCACTTATTTCATGTTCATGGCTCTATATTGATGCGTATTTTGGGCTCAGACCCTTGTGATTGTACAGAACTCTCAAGAGCAGCATTCATAAGCACTAATACAACATAATTTGAGGATGCACTGGAGTGAAAATACATTTGGAAACCCATCTCCTTGAATCTTCTGGCTATGAAAGCTTCGAGGGCTGAATATGCCCATAATACATTGATAGAACTTGTGACATTATATTGAGCCATTTATCCAATTATTTAGAGCTATGGATCCCACAGGATGCAGACATCAGGGCTATTTTTGATGCAACTATAATATTAGTTCCATAACATCTGGAGCTTGTTATCTAGTACATAAAGTGCTCTATGCATTGTCATCAACATTGTAATATGTTCAGAGTGGACACAACTTGCACTATGAACCCAGATATTATGTGTTGATGGTAGTCCAGAACTTCGGAGATTTATCACTTCATTACAGCGGTGTCATCGCCTCAAGAATGCCTCTAAAATTCTGAATACATATCGAAAATTGACCCTGTGAGGTTAGATCGTCCACAATGGTCAAACATTGAGCTAGCTACTGGGACTTCGCTAGAATTTCCTTTTTGAGACGAAGGCGTTTGTGTCTCAAAAAGGAAAATCATAGGAAATGTACCTGATGTGTGACATCGTCTTGTAGAGCTCGCCGAGAGCTACAAGACTTACATACATCAGTTTCTGATCCAACACCTGGTTGGCCCACAAATTGAAAAGAAATTTTCGCAGCCGGCGGTTTTCAATCAAAAAGATGTGTATATCAATACTGCCGAGGCAGTTATAGCTACGGCACTCCATGGAATTATCAATTTTGCCCGCTCTCATATTTTCGACCAGCCATCAACATTCCGGAAATGTCCGAGACCCTATGGACAGTGTGACACATAGTGACAACGGCGGGGAGGCCCGACAAGGGTGGGAATAATGTCTTAAGGCATATACGATGGCTTGTGATGGGCCATCAATCTCACCGGAAGCACCCGAGGACCGCTCTGCAGGACTAAGTCAGTGTTTGCAAGAAATATCGGCGGGTATTAACGGCAGGTGAGAGAAAACAGTGTTTTTGATACTAATCAGACGGATAGTAACGTACCTATCAAGCCGTCTGATCGGTTGCTATATGTGGGCAGGGTAGGTGGCTAGGATCTTGTTTCTCAGGTCGAAAAGTCCCGGGGGCATGCATCCTTGAAGGCTCCTGCAAGGTCGGAGAAGAACAATGTGTGCTACCGAAAGCAATCCATAAACAATGACGAGTCAGGCACATGAATTGTTGGAAAACGGTGAGTTCAAGTTACATCCCAGTTGTAGCTGAAAATGAGAGGATCATCTTATCTTGCCTTGGCTAAAGCTCTTAAAAAATGCCCTCACTAATTGGAAGGCAGACCATACATGGCGGATTAAATAAATCTAGGTTAAGCGATTGACCTGGCTTGGTTAGTTACGTTGGACATACTGGTTCCATCGGGGGGTTTCTGGGTCATTAATGCATAGACACCGACGGTATCTCCGACATCTCACTAGTATGCGTGTTCTGCGCCAAACCGTGCATCTAGATTGGCTTTCCACCCGCGGCATTGCCTCCTATCGGAGGTAAGTGAAGTATTGTTTGTTCAGAGATGATTATGGGAAAATTTGACTAACACAGATTCTGGCGGAACTGGCAAGAAATTGGTGAGCTGGCGCCAGGAGGGCCAGCTGCGCCAGTTCCGCCAGCATGCGCCAGCAGGTGCCAGCTCAAAAACATTTTCCTGATGTATACACCACAAACGAGAAACAGGAGAGTTAGAAGTACGAGGAGATGAGGAGATGGAGGCAGAGGAGAATGAAAGACGGTGGAGGAGGAACACACCGAAATACCGCTTGCAAGCATCAAATTGGCAGATGGTGCGATGCAAAAGGAGAAGGGTCTGTTAGGATTGCAGTCGCCTAGCCCATTCGACTCAGGATGACATTGGGTGGCGGAGTGGAACATCTAGAATGTAATCAGCTAAGGTATAGGAAAGGAACGGGGCACACATGATACTCGCAACCGATGCAGATTTGTATCTGCGCTACGGTGCTCCAAAGACCAAGTCATTGGTCACGAATGCGATGGATGCCGCTGAAAGAGAAAATGCGCATTATCCTAACAGGGGACGGGCTGTGGATACAACCGATGCCAACTACCCTTCTCCCTCAATAGTTTCAGTATCTGGCCACGTGTGAGGTATGCGTGCAGGTATGCAGGGAGATTGAGCGTTGGGTCAGTGGAGTGGAAAAAACAAAGGCACCCTAGATGAAGTGTGTCCATGAGAGTCAATGGCTAGAAACAATATGCGTGAGCGATGCTGCAATAGTCGAACTCAAAGGCACTATAGCGTGCGGAGGTCAACGCCGCGCGAATTGTGTCAAGCATGGCAGCAGTGGCTTTATACTGAAGCTTGGAGGGCAGTGTTGGCTTAATGGTTAATGCCTTAAGCGAGTTAAGGGTTATTAAGGCCTTAACATAAGGGTTAAGACCTGGCAGGCTGAAGCTCAAGGCCTTAAGGGTTAATGGTCCGGTCGGCAACCAGGCCATCGCACCGGCATCTCTTCGGTGCAAAAAAAAAATTCACTTTAACCTCGTTCAGTGGCTGGTGGAAATAAATAAGTAGATTTCTGACACCAGGGCCGCTGAATTTGAGGACAAAGACACCGAGGAGGAGGAGGAGGAGCCGACTCTGGTCCTGAATCTGACTTGTACACCACCCAAGATCAAGAACTGGACCAAGACCACTCTGGCACTGCTTTTCGGCAGTGTGGTGAAAAAACCCGTTGTCAAATTGACAAAGGTGGACATTAATTGTGAAGCGGAACTAATGCGTTGTGGCTGTAACAGCGGCCGATATTTGAGCGGGCATGTGGCTAGGATGAAACTGTGGACCTTCGAGAAAATGCGCCTAAGCAGATGCATCGGCCGATGATCCGAAATGTTGTGCACTTTGCGGCTTGTGTGGAATGCTCATCTCCTCTGGGATCCTCGATGCATGCTCAGCCGTTTGCCCTGGGACGAAGACTCGTAAGGTTAGCAAGAACTATTGGCTCATTACGCACCATCGGCATTGCGCGCTCAAAATTTCAGCCTCATCACGCTGCAAACACAGAGGGCGAGTCTATACTTAAGCTGGAACGAGGAGGGGACTCCAAGTGCGTAGGTAGCTAGGAAGTGTAATCATCATGTGTTTAACCCCGTTTTCTGTCGCTATTTTTCTTTCTTGTGTTTACTGATTTGCATTTCTGATACTATATTGCACTGGGAACCTGGCCACCTTAGAGGTTTTGGTCTCTTAACAGATTTTTCCGTGGACTTCCCCACGATCTGAGGATTCCATATTCTAGGCACACACACTGTGTGGACAATTTAAGGCTAATTTGGCCCAATTTGATAGAGTTTTTAGTACGCGGTGAATTTATTTCCGTCGGAGGTCCCAAAGAGGCAATTGACATGGAACCTGGCTACCTGCGCAAATCCAGTGTTGCAGGGTATGTTGATAGACTTGCAATGTATAATAATGTTAAAGGGACATAAGTGATGTATTATAGACACTAAAACAGTACATATCAACTATGAAAATGGTGGAACCAACTGCTTCCAATGAGAGTTATGAGCGGCGGGATGCAAGCTGCCAAACAAACAAGGACTGTGTGCCAGTGAGAGGATGAATTGAAGTAAAATGTGTTTCAGGCAGGTTTATCACAAGTCGATTGACATACCAAGACCTGCTGTTCTACTCCTGCTTCATCCTCCTCTGCCCAGCGCAGTGCTCTCGCCCGCGTCTTGGCCCATTCAATGCATAGGGCTGGAGTGAAGCACATCAGTCAGGACTCCGTTGCACGGGGGCCATCACTTACACTCGCTTTTCACAACATCCTCCAGCGCACCCGTCGAACCTTCTGACAGCCATATCCACAATCCCCCTTGCGCATCCGCTGCTCTTGTCTGGGTCTGTCGCACCTCCTCCGGATTCAAGCGTGCCTTCTTCTTGCCACCGCACTGTCTCTTGTCATCCCTGAAGACCGTGGTTGGCCTGCCCCGCACATCCTCAGGCTTGAGGACCTTCAGATACCGCTCCCACTCCCAATGCTTCAAGAGCAGCGCCAGCTTGGCGAGGGTCACCTACGCTGCGCGATAATCCTCCGTCTCGCTGTCTATTCGGCTTTGGATCCCATTGATCCTCACCCCAGAGTGCTCCTTCGCCTTCGTCCTGCTCACCCCGTTCTTCCACCTCCAATCGTGCATGCGCAATAGCAGCTGGCCGCGCATCTCTGTGAGCGCGAAAACACCCGCTCCCTTCTGCAGCTGATACTCGTAGTCTTGCTGGGCGTTGTTGCACCGCACGAAAGTCCCGATGGCCGAAGGAAGCTATAACTTCATGTCTTAAGCCTTGAGATCAGGCAACACCTGCGTAGCTGCTATGTGCTTCCGCTCCGCGTCTTCCCTCTCCCGCAGTATGGTGACCTCCGGCACAAAAAACTGCTGGATGGCCATCCAGGCGTTGATCTTGCGGCGCAGCTTCGTTTCCCGCTCTATTCGGTTTCGCTGCTGGTTCACGGTTTTGTGTGCCCCAATATTTCGCAACAATCATCAGACACCCCGCCACGCAAGGAAGACCAGAAGATATGCACTGTTGCTGCTCCAGCTGCAGGCCCATCAATATCATCTCCCTGCTGTGCATATCACCACGAGTGCCCTCACGTGTCGTATCCTTTGACGCGATCTCTGCCAATTGCCGCTGCACCTCGCGCAAATCGTCGTGCTGTGCCGTCGACTCAAAGGGGTTCAGCTTGTCAATGTCTGCCTCCCACGCATCCACCATTGCCCTCATCTACTGAACGTCATCGGGGAAGATGGACGTCCGGTCCCAAATATTCTTATACCACTGACACGCAATGTCGTAGGAGATGAACAGGTAGAGTAGCATACTCATTAGGAGACTCATGAATGGCATGTAGTCCATATTGAGATATCTAAGCATGGTGTCAAACATATTCTGTCTTATTCAATCAAATAAACGTACCTTTCCCCTCTCTGCAAATCCCCCACGCCGTTGGGACACTTCATGTTATGCCGCATGCAGTCAACGGTCCCAATACCTGATGACACCATCCCCTGCGACTCACGGTCCGGTTTATCTACCGCATTGTGTGCGACACATGTGCTGCGCTACCGAACACGCGTGTCAGCAGCATTCCACCTCGGCCCACACCCCACATACCTCTTGTGGTTGCGCCCAATTTTTCTCCAAGTGCGCCATGTATTTCTCAACGTCTCCAAAGAACGTCCACCCCTTACTGAGGCCTGGATCCCGAGCCTCGCTTGACACATCCTTCCGTTTCAGGCGAAAGTTCGCATCAATAGCGAGGAACAGAGCGTAAAGAAACTTAAAAAGAATAAGCAATGTGTCAGTCTCAGCACTGTCCCATTGCAGCAACTACCGCCTTCACTCACATCTTATCCGCTAGCACCTTCTCCCACCCTTCAGGCAGGTTCTTCCCGGGATGCGGGCATGCAGCGCACAGGAGCGCGAGCTTTCCGGGTTTCGTCGAATTGATGTGGTCATTGCCAATGTCATGGGTTCTGCCCCCATGCTTGAGCAGCATGAGATGCTGCCACTGTCAGGTCATCCTAAGGAATTCCTCAAAAGGATCCTATGCTTTGGTTCAGCATGTGCAACCATGGTCAAATGTTATCCAAAACCTACACGCGAAGGGTCAAGACCCGTGTTACTCTCCCGAGCCAGGCTGTTGTAAAATTCGTACCCGGAACACTTTGACTGCGGAGTCATATGTGCAAATCGCCGTAGGGCGCCGAATGTAGCCGCTGAACGAGGGTTCATACCGGTTGCCGGATACAGACACATGCGGAGAAGCTGCACTGTCTTGGCTTTGGCCATCCAGCAATTGCAAAAGTCGAGGCCAACCTCATTGATGTTGTGGCTCCCAATGATGACAAAAGCTTCCCCACACGCTATCTCGGGGTTGGGCCAGCGGACCCCTGGCAGATGCCCAAGCTGGATTCGCACCCCCAAGCTCTTGAGGGAGCACTGCTCAAAGGAGAGTCCATTCCACTGCTACAAACACCTCTTCAAAGACCCATGACTTGCATATCAAATAAGAACTTGCCTCCAGATGATGAAGCGGGGTGGTTTCATGGATCGCTTTCACGCACCCCTCACAATACAGGGACGGGTGTATGCCGTCCGAGCATCTATATGTCAGGGACTGCACGCCACACTCTCCCCGGGCACACACACTCTCCCTATAATCCCCGTGTCCATCATGGCGCAGCAGCTCGTCCAAAAATTCCTCGCGGTCGTTGCACGGCCATCCTGCGCCAAAATCCACGAGGTCAGGTTCCTTATCAACACGCTCAACTTCACAAAATTCACCATATCTCGCGCCCCCTGCGGCCCCTTGTCTATCCCGACCCCGTACTCAGCATCAAAGGTGGCAAAATCCTCCTTATCCCAGTCGTATTGTCCACCTGCATCTCCATCTCGTAGTGGTGGCACGGTGCTAGTGTGAACGGGAGCCCGAGCCTGCATTTTCTTGGCAGGAGATGCAGCAGCCGCCATCGTGGAGTGGGTGCACTTAAATTTCCCACCATCAGTTATGGTGACGGATTCCACGCACTGCACTCAATTGCAAGGCACGTATCCCTCAGCTGAGTTGTCACTGCTGCTCCCGTCGTTGTAGTCATCCTTGTTGATGAACACCTTCCTCTTGCTCATAGTTTGGGAGATGGCATGGCGGGAAACAAACAACAAATCCCAATCTTGATGTGACACGGGATATGTAAGATATCCCCAACGATTTTCCAGCTGCACGTACATTCAGGCTATTTGTAGTTTGTATCTGGCTACTTGGAGTTGGTGATGAGTTTTGCAGAACCAAAAATCCAACTAGCACCTTTGTGTGCTAACAAAGCATCTCGCAGTGAGTATCAAGGAAGGCATGAAGCACCAGGCCGCATTTGAAGAATTTTCGAACGGGTTTGAAGCGTCTCGCCCGGCGGAGTTGGTTGAGTGGAAGGAGAAGGTTTTGGTGTGGGAGGCGATACCTCACCCGAAGACATCTGATTCAGCATTTGAGTTGGCGGAGGAAGGTACGTGGGAGCGATAACAATGGTAACTAGTGTTTGATTCCCCTTTAGTGACAACACTGCAACAGATACAGTTAGAAATTGCGGCGGAGGAGTTTATCTTGACAGAGGAGGGCGGGGTGGAGATTCAACAGGAGCATTCGGCGGGGGGCTTGATCACAATGGGGATGGAGCTGGAGGAGACACAGTACGTCGTTTTTTGGCATGTGTGAAATGGGGTCCGTCCTGACTGAGTCACAGGCATTGGCTGGAAATCAACGTGAGAGCACTGAAGGACCCATCAGTTGCACAGCGACTGGCATTTACGAAATGCATACAACACTGCTAAAGAGGATTCACAGGTTCCGGCAAATTCAGGCAGTTTATATGCCAGCGTTGTGTGTCCTGCTGTCCCCGGCGCAACAAGAGGTGTATGATGACAATGGTGATCAGCTCCCCAAGGCGATGCGGTTGTTCATGCGGTTGGAGCTGGTGACCAACAGCATCCGTGCAAAGGCCTGTGCCATGGGAATGGCGGAGCTGGAGGCCTGCATGCGGCTCGGGGAGGCTAGTGAGGTGCTCGAGGCGGTTCATCACGGCCTGCACACAAGGACTATGACGAACCGCTACAAGCTGCGGAGCTATACTGGCCGAGGCATGATGATGAAAGGGCAAGGAATCCTCCATCACATTAACATAAAGATTCATGCCACCAAGGTTTGTTACCGATACGCACACGTGACATTACTCGTTCTCCAGGGCCACGGAGGATGGGAAGAGCAGCTGAGAGTGCTGGATGATGACGACATGCGCGCACTGAACGAGGGAGCACTGACGACGGAAGAAAAGGCTCAGCATGACCAATGGGCCAAGCTCAGGGGCACGTTTGCGGAGGGCGGGGTGGTGCATGCAGAGGCTCTGGCAGCGGGGGAGTCACACTCCCTCTCCTGGATTGGTATACAGTTGGGGCGCCCACGGACCCGAAGGATCCCAGGTTGAATGAGGGTAATGTGTAATTTAATTATAGGGGATTACAACAGCATGCTAACATACAGCTTTGTGGCTCGAATGGTCAAAGGCCTACACACGCTCTAAACGCTACATGGAGGATGTGTGGCTGTTCCGGGAGGAGATGCACCGCACAGTTGCGTATGGATACACTGCGGCCACATCATGGGAAGAGCTTGCATGCACTGAGATGCCCGATTCAGAGCCAGAGGTTACAGAGGGACAACGAGCGTACGCTACAGAGCACGCCGCCATGGAACGCCGGATGTGTACAATCCTGAGCGCAAATAGGCTGGTATTTTGGGTAAGGCAGACACATATTTGGCGGGGATGGCTGGAGCAGAGACGGATGCAGTGGTGACGGTCAAAATGGAGGGGGGGAAGAGTCGGACCCAGAGGAGGAGGCCCGCTTGGAGGCAGGGGAGGTCGAGTAGCGCACCAGTTTTTCCACTAGCTCCTGCTAGTGCCATGTACTTTAAATATGCACAAATACACGGCCCGCGATGTAGAAGTGATAGGAATCGATGATTGGAAGCCCGAATTGCAAGGGTGGTTTTAAATAGAATGGCAGGGAAGGGGCCGAGGATGGCACAGTATTAATTCAGGCAGACAGTCCCTATATGGGCGGGAGGGTGTCGGCTGCATTGGTGGGGTGTGCCCATAATCCAATGTCCCCCCAGTCACAGTAAGGTACAATGCATTCTCAGCACATCCATTGGTGGACTCTGAGCAGCTTCCCCACCCCAAGTGGCTTATTCAACGTGTTCAGAGCGCCCAGACCAACGGCGGAGTCCAGTTCCACAGCCTCCTCAGCACATGGTGCGATCACTGGCATTGCCCAGGTTATGGTTGCCACGGCTATTTGCTCCCCGAGCGCGAATGCCCCTTCCCCCTCGCCTGGAGCAAGCACGCCCACCTCGAAGATTGCAGCGCCAGCAACGCTCGCGCTCTTCCGCTCCATTGTGACAAATGTTTCCCCGACTTCTGCACCCAGCGTCGGACCTGGGTACATTGAGTCTCGCCCCATGGCACATCCGCTGCAGGCAAAGCCACCACCATGCAAACCATGGGACAGGGTGGTTTCCACCCCCGCAGTCGGAGAATGAGGAGCCGGCAGGGTCTGCGTCAGTTAGGCACAAGCCAGGCAGGCTTCAGAAGACCGCCCCATCAGCTCCATGGCAAGATGTCATGGCAGACACATCTACCCCGGCCTTGACAATGACCGAAGCTCCTGCCCCGCAGTTGGAGAGCGAGGAGCTGGCCAGGTCTGCAGTGCCTAAGAGCAACCCAGGCAGGCCACGCAAGACGGCGATTGAGGGCCCGGAGGTGCCACGTCCTCCACCACAAGATGTGGTGGCCACGTCCACTCCTGCGCCCACCTTGATGGGAGCGGCAGCATGCGCGCATTCATCTAGAGGCGGTGCAGCTGCAGAGCACCACCACCGAGATGCTCACATGCTCAAAGGTGATAGACATGGAGAAGGAGAAGGTGGAGGCAGGGAAGAGGCGCCTTGCAGAGTTGTGCTGCAATCCCACGGGCAGTGCGGACCTTGTGGTGGTGACGCGTTCAAGGAGCACATTGGGGAAAGCTGCCAACTGCAGCTCCATCATCCGATCGGTGAGGAAGATGCGCGGCAAGATGATAGGGCCAAGGCCATGGACCCAGACATCGTGCAGGAGGCACAGGATGCTGAGCTGCTGGCAAGGCTGCGAAAGCGCAAATCCCAGGCGCCGCAGATGGGGCCGAGGTAAGTCTGGTGGCTCTGAGACGGGGATTGCACTGAATATCTTGTACAGCAAGAGGGCCCATAGGTGAAGAATGATCTGAATCGCATGGCCAGGCTGCTCAACCGTGGAGCGCCTCATGCGCGATTCGGGGAGTAGCTCAACCTTGTGTTCCCATGTCGTGGCTGTGTTTAATCACGGCATGTCTCCTGCCTCAACAGCAGCGTTGGTCTGCTCAACCAGATCTGGTTCCTACCCTCAATGGTCATAGTGTTGTCATATCAGCTGTACTGTACTCGCAATCTTTGTGTTGAGCTTTTTGTGAGTAGTGGTAGTAGTTTTGGAATGACCAGCCACTTGGAACATTGCAGGGGAAAGGGCACTGAGATAGACTTGTCAAAATAAGGCGAAAGGAAAAAGACAAGCATTGGCTTGGTGTATTGGGACTTGGAAGGAAGGTCGTGTCATGTGGTGCACACAAAAAGGAAACACGATCAAGGATCGAACACACGACCACTTACTCAAGTAAAGTATATAACGGAGAGGATCCAACTCGGCCAAACCGTACATTGAGAGCATAAGTTTCACAATCCACCAGTATGGTGCGGAGAGCTGGCTTGTGTCAAGCTACTGTCAGATGGTGTGCATCTGTCTGTTGTAGTTCATGTCAAATAGTGGGCTTTGGTGAGACAGTCACAAGAGATTTGAAATTAACCAACACACTACAGAAAATAGAAATTAACCAACAAGCTACAGAAAATAGAAAGCAGGGCAGGAAAGTACGCTAAAGCGGGCGGGCGGCGGCGGGCGAGGGGGAGGCGAGGTGTGGGAGGCGGCGGGCAAGGGGCCAAGTGCCGGCACATGTTGAGGGATGCAAAGGGTCGAGGCGGGGAGTAGGAAAGCGGGAGTGGGTATTCAGGTAGCCGGGTAACTGTGAAAGGCGTTGATATTAAATACCTGCAAATATAAGTGCGCCCTGCCAAAATATGGTTCTTCCAACAACGTTCACAGAGGATGGGGGAGTCGTCTGGCCCTGATAACCTGTTGGAGAGTCTTGGTATGCATGTAGAAACATATTGTCCAGCTATAATATCAAACAGACGGCAGGTGATAACCTGCCCAATAAGGCAGGGCGGGAGAGCACTGGCACTCTCCCGCCCTGGCACGTGCCTGCGCCTAGCGGAAAGGAGGGGGCGGCCAGGCGGGTCTCAGAAATACCCTAAATGTCCTGATCTCTCAGCCGATATATCATTGCCGATCTGTGGTGAGAGCTGTTGATGTATCATGGTTAATCTCACACTGAGAGACCTGTGATGTATCAGAGTGCCGTATAGGCCTGGCAATTAACTGTTGCACATGGATATTCACATTAGGACCCAACCCATCCCCACCCGGGCCACCAGTACCATGCAGTTGTCCCTGACCCCTAGGACCACCTTGGCCACCTACTGAGAGTTAGTAATCACTTTGGCAGAGTGACATATTACTTCTCCCACCAGTGATGTACAGTGGTAGGCTCGTGTCCAGCCATTATAGTGCGCACACAATGACGAGCGCGCAAAGTATTGTGTACTATAACGGCTGGAAGCACTTAGCCGTAGATTGACAGATGGAAATTTCAAACTCCGACTATACCATATTAAGACTTACCGCTGCCGGTCCGTGGACCGATCAGCACCATCATCCCCTATCTTGCATCGTGATTATTGCCCTTGCTCTCTCTGCATGCCATGCCCACTCAATCTAAGGTCCAAGAACCTCGCGCAATAAATGATGGACCTCCCCAGATGCACAAACCTGTTCAAAAATACAAATCAGAGGAGGTTAACATTGATCTTCTTGTGACCTGCACTCACGAAATCCTCTGCACAAAGCTGTTCCGCTTTCAGCTAGAGGCGGCCGCTGCTGTCCTGAGAGGCGAGGATGTCATCATCGATGTTGGGACTGGATGCGGGAAAATGCTCTGCTTTACCCTGCCTTTGCTTCTGGAGGCAACAGATATTGCGATGATTGTGTCACTGCTCAGTGCTTTAATGATAGACCAAGTAAGGCAAAGGTCTGCAAGTTTGCCCGATGCTTTCTGATAAGCTCTCTAGGCTCAATCGTCAAAGATCCTGATGGTTGCTGTTTGTAGTGAGACTCTGACCCACCTCGGGGCAGACCAGGTGTATGCGGTGGGAGACCTTATCTTGACTCGTTTCCACTCTAACAATTTTGGGTCAAGGATATGGTTTCTGGAAAGTTTCGGCAGGTTATTGTCTCGCCCGAGATAGCTACCTCACTCCCCTTTCGCAAATCCACTCTCTCGAAACTTGCCTTTACGAGCAAACTGCGGTGTGTGTGCATCGATGAAGCACAATGCATTAGTCTCTGGGGAGGGAGTTTCCACCCCGACTACGCCGATCCTGGCATTCTGCGTGGTCGTATCCCCTCCAATGTACCGTTAGTTGTCGCGTCTGCAACCCTCCCTGCCCATATTCTCGACAATGTCTGTACCAAACTGGGGCTTTCCAAAAATGCAACACAGATTTCCCTTACCAATGCTCGCCCAAATGTTGCACTCTCTTGTCGAACCATGAAGCACCCTGAGGAATCCAAGGCAGACTTGCGGTTTCTTATCCATCCTGAGGCAACAAAACGAGCTGATATTCCTGTCACACTGGTCTACTGCAACCAGCGTCTGACTTGCCAGGATGCTTGCGATTCACTTCGACGATGGGCTCAAGATGAAGGGATTCCTGATGCCTGCATCGCATTCTACCATGCAAAAGTCGGGCAAGCACAAAAGCGAAATCTCGTGGAGCGCCTCTGCAAAGGTGAAATCCGTATCTTGTTCTGCACAGACGCGGTTGGGATGGTGTGTCGAGCCAATTTCTTTGATTCATGGCTGACCTAATTAAACCAGGGGTGCAACATGCGAAATATAGAGCGAGTTATCCTCTGGGGCCTTCCTCCCTCGTTCTGCTCTCTTATCCAGCAGGCAGGTCGTGCTGCCCACGACTTCTCCAAACTTGGTGAAGCAATCTTGATCATTCTGCCAAGTGTGATCAAGAACAGGGTTTCAGAAGAGGAGATTGAGGCTGCAGTTGGCGATGCTGCACAGGATGCTGAGTCAGAAAGTCGGGGGCTGGATATGGCTGTTGACTTGTTGAATGAGGGTATCGAGTTAACGTCTGGGCATGAGGAGGTTGTCGTTGAGGAAGGTGGCATTCGGGCGGGGAAGGACAGCGGTTCCGCTTGCCAGCCATCTCGAATTAGGAAAACATGTATCGTGACACATCAAATTTATAGCGTGAATATATAGGCCAGTGTGGTGAAATTATAGTGGTTAGGGTTGGTAGTGGTGACTATGAGCCACTGTAGGCCAGGTGAGTCTCTGATGACCCGCCAGTGCCAGTAAGCGCCAGCGTCACTGCGCGATGCGAGGAGGAAAAAATAGTGATGGCGCTGATCGGTCCACGGACCGGCGGCGGTAAGTCTTAATATGGTATAGTCGGAGTTTGAAATTTCCATCTGTCAATCTAGGGCTAAGTGCTTCCAGCCGTTATTGTACACAATACTTGCGCGCTAGACATTGTGCGCGCACTATAACGGCTGTGTTGTAGGTCAAGAGTTCTGGGTCACTGTAACCGTTCTGCAACTGTTCTCTTCAGACTCATGTATTAGGAATAATGTATGGATTTACTCACCTGCGACCGTTCTCTTCAGACTGAAGAGATCGGCCGCAGGCTTTCACTAAATACACAACCCCTGCGTGCCAAACACCGCGTAGGCGTCGCGTCCCTTTCCGGACTGGATAGCAGGGTCAATACTACAACACTCCCCCTGACCGCGCTATCCAGTAGCATCAGCGACGTCCAACCCGATCATGCGGTGAAGCCGAGAATTAGTGTCGCGTGGAAGGACTTTTGTGAGCAGGTCGGCTGGATTGGCGCCCGATTGGCAGTAGTGAATGGTGATGAACTTGTTCCCGATGAGATCACGAATATTATGGTACTTGAGGGCTATGTGCTTGGCCTTGTCGTGCATCGCGGGATTTTCAGCAACTGAGATGGCAGACTGATTGTCACAGTACATTGGCGACGAATGATCCAACGGCTGTTCCATCAGCTCACCGACCAGATTCCGAACGAAGGTGAGGTCCCTGGCCGAATGACTGCCTGCGACATATTCAGCCTCCATCGTAGATTGCGCGGCAACACTTTGCAAGCAGCTGATCCAAGATACCGCGCCGCCGGCGAGGATAACCACTGTCCCGGAGGTTGACCGCAATTTGTCCTTGTCACCCGCCCAGTCTGCATCCGTGTAACAGATGAGAGATCGAGAGATGGGTGCTGTCGAGCGACCAGGTTCGCGGCGGTAGGTGATGCCGAGATCGAGTGTACCTTTAATGTATCTCAGCAGATGCATTAGCACATTCCAATGCTCGATGCCCGGATTCAAGCTGTACCGACTGCCGACTCCCACAGCAAAGGCCAGGTCGCTGCACGTACCCAGCATCCCGTACATCACACATCCGAGGAGACCCAGGTAGTCCTTGCCGGCCATAACCTTCGCTCCTCGTCTGTCTTCGGCGACATTTCTTTGGTTAATTTTGTGCCGACAGGAAAAGGGGTGGACACGGGCTTGCAATCCGCCATCCCAAATCGTTTGAGTCCACTCTCGAAGTATTTTCGTTGAGAAATCCGCACGGTTCCCGCCTTGAGGTCCTGTTCAATCTCGAGCCCGAGACAGTAGGACGCGACACCGAGGTCCTTCATCTTCAGGCATGCTGACAGCTTCGACTTGATGACATCCCAGGTAGCTTTGTCATTGGTGGCTCCCTGTAAGTTGTCGACATAGAGCGCAATAACGACGAAAATGTCCCCATGCCGGCAAAGATAAATGCTGTGGTCGGATTGCAGGCGCATGAAGCCGAGGGATTTAAATATAGCGTCTATGAGGCCGTAGAACTGCCAAGAAGCTTGCTTGAGGCCATAGAGAGATTTATAAAGCCACAGTACCATCTCGTCACCGTGCGCATTGAGCTTTGGCGGAAAACCGGGGGGCTGAGACATGTAGATTTCCTCGTCGAGCTCGGCATTAAGGAAAGCAGTGACAACATCCATTTGGTAGATGGTGAGGCCATAGTAGGCGGCGACAGCGAACATGACATGAAGAGATGTGAATTTGACGACAGGGGCGAAGGTTTCCGTGTAATCAATCCCAAATATTTGGGTGAAACCACGTGCCATGAGACGAGCTTTGAATCTCTCAAACTCGTTCCACTGGTTCGTCTTCATGCTAAACACCCACTTGCACGTCACTACCTTCCTCCCTTCTGGAAGATCAGCGTACTCGAAAGTCCCGGTGTCCACAAGCGAGCTAAATTCAGCTGCCATTGCATTGGCCCATTCTTCCGAATGTGCGCTCCTCATCGCCTGCTTGAATGTCAATGGCACCACAATTGGGGGTTCTGGAGCTCAGGCAGGACAAGCATGGGCTTGGAACTCCTCCTCCTCCTCAAGCTCATCCGGCTCCGTCTCTGGCTCGGGTTCCACGATGGGTGCTAGTGGTACTGCTTTAGGCTTATAACAGCCTTTTGGGAGCTTCACGCGCTCATCTACCATCCCGTCAAAATGAAGGGGAAGTCTCCGCGCCCTTGGCGCCATCGGCTCGTCGACAGCAACCTCTGGCGCAAAAACTTGGGGCTCCTCCTCCGCTTCCAACTCGTCCTGTTCCTCAGGCTCGGCATCTTCACCCGCGAAAAATTCAGTGTCTGCGGCAGGTGGTATAGGTTGATTTTCAGGGGTAGGGGGTGCCTCGGGCACAGCAGGACGATTTGGAATAGTGGGCGGCAGATTTCGAAGGTCCGTAATAACTTCAGTCCAGCCAGAAGTTTTGTCGCGCTCAGTGAATATTACATCCCTTGACTTGTAGACCTTGCGCTTCACCCGGTCGTAGCACTTGTAGGCCTTCGACTGCGTACCAGGCAATGTGTAGTACCCCAATAGGATGCATTTTACGGTTGTGTCCGCAAGCTTCGGACGTCCTTTGACTGGCAAGACCGACACATATACCTCGCAGCCGAACGGGCGCAAGTGGCTGACATCCTGTCTCTACTGTGTCCACGCTTCCTCGGGGATACGTCCGTCCAGCAAAGAACACGTTGGGCAATAGTTGTGTGTGTTCGTGCCATACAGCACGGCATCTGGCCAGAAGCCAATGGGGAGCCCGGCCTCTGTGAGATTTGCGCGCGCACTATCCTCAAGTGTACGATTCATGCGCTCTGCAACACCGCCTTGCTGAGAGCTATGAGGGGCGGTCGTCTGATGGATGATACCGTCGGATTCAAGTAACACCTCGAATTCATCGGACGTATACTCGCCGCCGTTGTCAGTCCGGATAATCCCAATTTTCTGACCAGTCTCTTTCTCTACCCGTGCCTTCCATGCACAGAAGCGTGCGAGGGCACTGCTCTTGTGCTTCATGAAGTCTACATCCACATGTGCTGTGTAGTTGTCTGTGAATGTGATGAAATAACGGCTTCTGCCAATCAACATTGGCAATGGGACACAAAGGTCAGAGTGTACGAGCTCTAAAACACGAGTCACGCGCTTTCTCCCTCCTTTCGGAAACGGCTTGCACGGAGTTTTTCCACGCAGACACGCATCACACGTGAAGTCATCCCCAGCGATCCCCATATCCAGCCCATCGACCATCTTGGAAGTAACAAGTTTCCTGAGGTCACCGATGTTCAGATGGCCTAGACGCCGATGTAGCGTGAGGATGTTGAGGCACTTACCAGCGGGAGATGGGATTTTAGCCTTGAGAGCAGATGGGGTACCTCCGTCAGATGACGCGAGGTCCAGCGTGTAGAGGCCGTCCTTGAATAGCGCTTGACAAAGAGACTCACTGCGTAATTTGATAAAGCACGAGTTTCCCTCGAACTCCGGCTTTACGCCAGGGATAGCTGTCAATTGCCCAACTGACAGTAGCAAACCCACGAGCTTGGGCGCATGCAGCATTCGCGTAAAGTCTATAGTCCGGAGCTCCGTCAGACTCTTGAGGGTCCCGCATCCAATAGCAAAAATATGACTGTTGTCCCCAAGCTGGATTGGGATCGGCTTCGCGAGTATGGTGCAAGTAATGAAGGACGTGCGGTCTGGGCTGAGGTGACGGGACGTGCCGGAGTCTACGAAGAGCGCGTCGGCGCGGAGGGCATCTGTGGTGTTCCTCGTGAGAAGAACATTGGGGTGATCTCCATCTATGCTGTCATAGGCCACCTGCGTGAGACGGAGTTTCTCTTTTGCCGCGTCCTTCTCCGTTAGGCGACAGTCGCGGGCGATGTGGCCTTTCTTCCCACACCCGTAGCAAGTAACATCCTTCTTCCAATCACTCCCAACACCCCCACCACGTCCACCTCATCCTCCACGCGCACGCTACGACCCTCTCTGCTGTGTCTGCTGGGCAACAAAGGCCTTCACAGCTGCGATCGCAATCCCATCCTCGTGGACCTTCGCAAGCGCCAGTTGCTCCGTATGCGCCTTGAGCGCGTGTTCTTCGCGAAGGCGAGCCGCAAGAATCTCGCGCTGTCGTACCTCTTCTTCGAGAAGGATGGGAGTAACGGTGTGGATTTTGGTGTGGCCAGTGAGGGATATAGTCTGCGCGAGCGAGGTAAAGTCGGCTGGCAAGCTTTTGAGGGTGTACTGAAGAAGCTTGTAGTCGGTTAACGGGTTGTTTCCCCGCTTCAAATTGGCAGCATAGCCCGTGATAATGTCAAGGTGGGCCCGCAGAGGTCCGCTCTCAATCCCCACGTACTTTATCGTGGAGATTTTGTCTTGAATTGCAATCATCGACTGCATCCCCTCGCGCTGATAGACTGTGCGCAAGTTGTTCCACATCTCCCCAGCCGTCGTCGTGTCTCGAATGTACGCAATCTGTTCGTCGCTGACCATCTCGATGATTCAGCGTCTCATTTTTTCGTCACCCTTGCGCCACTCCGGATAGGCTGGATTTGCGACCTGAGCTTTGACCGTTCCTGTGGCTGGGGAGACAGCTGGCTACTGCACTATGATGGTGGGGAATACCCAGGGGCCGGTAATGTACTTCCAGCGCTCTTAATCTTCGAGCTTTAAATGACCAGGTGTCCCAGTTTTTTCCGTCAAGCAAATTGAAAGCATAGCGCATCGAGCTAGAACCATCTCGGGGCCCATAACCCTGTTGTAGGTCAAGAGTTCAGGGTCACTGTAACCGTTCTGCAACCGTTCTCTTCAGACTCATGAATTAGGAATAATATATGGATTTACTCACCTGCGACCGTTCTCTTCAGACTGAAGAGATCGGCCGCAGGCTTCCACTAAATACACAACCCCCGCGTGCCAAACACCGCATAGGCGTCGCGTCCCTTTCCGGACTGGATAGCGGGGTCAATACTACAACAGGCTGGACACGAGCCTAGTACAGTGGCTGAGAATCATCTTGGGAAAGCATGATACCTTCAAGATGTTGCTAGAAATCAGTCTGGATCTTTGCAGAGGCATATCAATCACTACTGAAGTTCCACAAGAGCAAGGACTGACCGAGGAAAGGATTAGGACGACATACGTAGAGAGTGCAGAAGACGTAGCAAACACAGCCACATTGTTGTATGCTTGCTCTTGTTCAATCACTCGGACCACCCCGGATCCGGCCCGAATCTTTTCCCACCTGTCAGCCCCAGCTCCCATTCAGCCTCCATTGTCTGGGGGCAGTCTCCTACCCACCCTCACGTTCTGGGGCTGGGGCAAGACAGTGTTGGCATGGCCGGGTCAAAGGTCAAACGCAGTTGATGAAAATGACGCTGACGGCCGGTTGACAGTGTTTGACGGCAGTTGACGGCATTTTGACAGCAAACTCAAAAAATCATTCCACGACTCCCTGCGCCTTGTATGACACTTGTTACAATAGCTACACTAGGTTCTCTCATTATTCTTCCATTTATACTATGTGGCACTGCCCTCATGGTGCTGCAATGATGATATTTTGCAGGCCAACATTGACAGCCTGAGTGGTTGAAATTGGAGTGTTCCAGAGGAATATGTGGGCATCGGCAAACAAAGTAATTGTTGGGGGCGATGAATTGATAGCTGAGAGGCCCTTCAGGAAACATCTTCAACTGGCCAATGTCTCGCCAGTACCACACAATGGCCCCATCAAAGTGCTCCCTAGGTACCAATTTCGGCAAAGCGGTGCGGGCCCGTTCGGCCTTGTATATCCAATGTAATGTTAGACGGTGCATGGAAGTTTGGAACCTACAGTAATCGAATATGGGTCCCCCAGGTTCGCCTGTCATATATGAAACTTTGGATCGGAGTCTGGGGTCAAAGGTCGGAATTTTATTCACAAGACTATGATGAAATTGTGCACAAGGAACCGCAAATCCATTCAACTTTGAATTCAGGCAAAGTCTATCAAACACTCAATTTTATTTGCATTTTTTCAAAATTTGTGGCAGAGTTTCTTGAGTGTTCCCAACAAGGAAATTTCGTTTAACAGCTTTCATTAAATGCCGTCAAATGTTCGTCTAAGTCTTCACAAATCGTCAAACTCAACACTGGGGCAAGACAGAGTAGTGGTATGCAGAGTAAATTACTACACGGGAGAAACTTGTAATACAAAACAACACATTACTGATTGCCAATACTAATGCTCCCACACTTCAAATGCCTCAACCCCTCCACGGAGGCTGGCATTTAACAAAGGTAAACAACATAGCCACATTTCAGAAAAATATTCCGTGCCAACACCTATAACTCATAAAATTTTCAGGATTTGCTCCCCTGCATCCAGAGAGGTCCCCAAGCCCTGCCGCCATTTTTGAATGAGGCTCGACATTGAGAAAAGATGAGTCATAGCATTTTGGCCAAGCCAGTGGCTAGTTTGTTTATCTTTGTTAAATGCCAGCCTCCGTGGAGGGTTGGGGCAGTTGAAGTTCAGAAGCATTAGTGTCGGCAATGAGTAATTTGTTGTTTTATATTACAATTATGCCCAATACAGTGAATCTTGCCATGTGTACCACCTCTGTGTCTTGCCCCAACCCTGGAACATGAGGGTGGGTAGGAGACCGGTCTGGGGGAGGCTTAAGGGTTATTAGGAGATAAGGATTAATCTTAAGGGTTCGCTTAAGACCCTAATTTCCTTTTTGGGAAGTGACGCAAGAATACATTCAGTGGTGTTTCTATGGCTCATACTTGTCTCCCAAGCCCTCCATTGCCCCGTAATCCAACTGCTTATCCTCCATTAGTTCCGCTTCACAATTAATGTCCACCTTTGTCAATTTGACAACGGGTTTGTTCACCACACTGCCGAACAGCAGTGCCAGGGTGGTCTTGGTCCAGTTCTTGATCTTGGGTGGTGCGCGGGTCAGATTCGGGACCAGAGTCGGCTCCTCCTCCTAGCGCTCAATCTCCCCGCATACCTGCACACGTACCTCGCACGTGGCCAGATACCGAAAGTATTGAGGGAGAAGGGTAGTTGGCATCGGTTGTATCCACAGCCCGTCCCCTGTTAGGATACTGCGCATTTTCTCTTTCAGCGGCATCCATCGTGCTCATGACCAATGACTTGGTCTTTGGAGCGCCGTAGCGCAGATACAAATCTGCATTGGTCGCGAGTATCATGTGTGCCCCGTTCCTTTCCTATACCTTAGCTGATTAAATTCTAGATGTTCCACTCCGCCACCTGAGTCGAATGGATGACTACAACGACAAGAGCAGCAGTGACAACTCAGCTGAAGGATACGTGCCTTGCAATTGAGTGCAGTGCGTGGAATCCGTCACCATAACTGATGGCGGGAAATTTAAGTGCACCCACTCCACGATGGCGGCTGCTGCATCTCCTGCCAAGAAAATGCAGGCTCGGGCTCCCGTTCACACTAGCACCGTGCCACCACTACGAGATGGAGATGCAGGTGGACAATACGACTGGGATAAGGAGGATTTTGCCACCTTTGATGCTGAGTACGGGGTCGGGATAGACAAGGGGCCGCAGGGGGCGTGAGATATGGTGAATTTTGTGAAGTTGAGCGTGTTGATAAGGAACCTGACCTCGTGGATTTTGGCGCAGGATGGCCGTGCAACGACCGCGAGGAATTTTTGGACGAGCTGCTGCGCCATGATGGACACGGGGATTATAGGGAGAGTGTGTGTGCCCGGGGAGAGTGTGGCGTGCAGTCCCTGACATATAGATGCTCGGACGGCATACACCCGTCCCTGTATTGTGAGGGGTGCGTGAAAGCGATCCATGAAACCACCCCGCTTCATCATCTGGAGGCAAGTTCTTATTTGATATGCAAGTCATGGGTCTTTGAAGAGGTGTTTGTAGCAGTGGAATGGACTCTCCTTTGAGCAGTGCTCCCTCAAGAGCTTGGGGGTGCGAATCCAGCTTGGGCATCTGCCAGGGGTCCGCTGGCCCAACCCCGAGATAGCGTGTGGGGAAGCTTTTGTCATCATTGGGAGCCACAACATCAATGAGGTTGGCCTCGACTTTTGCAATTGCTGGATGGCCAAAGCCAAGACAGTGCAGCTTCTCCGCATGTGTCTGTATCCGGCAACCGGTATGAACCCTCGTTCAGCGGCTACATTCGGCGCCCTACGGCGATTTGCACATATGACTCCGCAGTCAAAGTGTTCCGGGTACGAATTTTACAACAGCCTGGCTCGGGAGAGTAACACGGGTCTTGACCCTTCGCGTGTAGGTTTTGGATAACATTTGACCATGGTTGCACATGCTGAACCAAAGCATAGGATCCTTTTGAGGAATTCCTTAGGATGACCTGACAGTGGCAGCATCTCATGCTGCTCAAGCATGGGGGCAGAACCCATGACATTGGCAATGACCACATCAATTCGACGAAACCCGGAAAGCTCGCGCTCCTGTGCGCTGCATGCCCGCATCCCGGGAAGAACCTGCCTGAAGGGTGGGAGAAGGTGCTAGCGGATAAGATGTGAGTGAAGGCGGTAGTTGCTGCAATGGGACAGTGCTGAGACTGACACATTGCTTATTCTTTTTAAGTTTCTTTACGCTCTGTTCCTCGCTATTGATGCGAACTTTCGCCTGAAACGGAAGGATGTGTCAAGCGAGGCTCGGGATCCAGGCCTCAGTAAGGGGTGGACGTTCTTTGGAGACGTTGAGAAATACATGGCGCACTTGGAGAAAAATTGGGCGCAACCACAAGAGGTATGTGGGGTGTGGGCCGAGGTGGAATGCTGCTGACACGCGTGTTCGGTAGCGCAGCACATGTGTCGCACACAATGCGGTAGATAAACCGGACCGTGAGTCGCAGGGGATGGTGTCATCAGGTATTGGGACCGTTGACTGCATGCGGCATAACATGAAGTGTCCCAACGGCGTGGGGGATTTGCAGAGAGGGGAAAGGTACGTTTATTTGATTGAATAAGACAGAATATGTTTGACACCATGCTTAGATATCTCAATATGGACTACATGCCATTCATGAGTCTCCTAATGAGTATGCTACTCTACCTGTTCATCTCCTACGACATTGCGTGTCAGTGGTATAAGAATATTTGGGACCGGACGTCCATCTTCCCCGATGACGTTCAGTAGATGAGGGCAATGGTGGATGCGTGGGAGGCAGACATTGACAAGCTGAACCCCTTTGAGTCGACGGCACAGCACGACGATTTGCGCGAGGTGCAGCGGCAATTGGCAGAGATCGCGTCAAAGGATACGACACGTGAGGGCACTCGTGGTGATATGCACAGCAGGGAGATGATATTGATGGGCCTGCAGCTGGAGCAGCAACAGTGCATATCTTCTGGTCTTCCTTGCGTGGCGGGGTGTCTGATGATTGTTGCGAAATATTGGGGCACACAAAACCGTGAACCAGCAGCGAAACCGAATAGAGCGGGAAACGAAGCTGCGCCGCAAGATCAACGCCTGGATGGCCATCCAGCAGTTTTTTGTGCCGGAGGTCACCATACTGCGGGAGAGGGAAGACGCGGAGCGGAAGCACATAGCAGCTACGCAGGTGTTGCCTGATCTCAAGGCTTAAGACATGAAGTTATAGCTTCCTTCGGCCATCGGGACTTTCGTGCGGTGCAACAACGCCCAGCAAGACTACGAGTATCAGCTGCAGAAGGGAGCGGGTGTTTTCGCGCTCACAGAGATGCGCGGCCAGCTGCTATTGCGCATGCACGATTGGAGGTGGAAGAACGGGGTGAGCAGGACGAAGGCGAAGGAGCACTCTGGGGTGAGGATCAATGGGATCCAAAGCCGAATAGACAGCGAGACGGAGGATTATCGCGCAGCGTAGGTGACCCTCGCCAAGCTGGCGCTGCTCTTGAAGCATTGGGAGTGGGAGCGGTATCTGAAGGTCCTCAAGCCTGAGGATGTGCGGGGCAGGCCAACCACGGTCTTCAGGGATGACAAGAGACAGTGCGGTGGCAAGAAGAAGGCACGCTTGAATCCGGAGGAGGTGCGACAGACCCAGACAAGAGCAGCGGATGCGCAAGGGGGATTGTGGATATGGCTGTCAGAAGGTTCGACGGGTGCGCTGGAGGATGTTGTGAAAAGCGAGTGTAAGTGATGGCCCCCGTGCAACGGAGTCCTGACTGATGTGCTTCACTCCAGCCCTATGCATTGAATGGGCCAAGACGCGGGCGAGAGCACTGCGCTGGGCAGAGGAGGATGAAGCAGGAGTAGAACAGCAGGTCTTGGTATGTCAATCGACTTGTGATAAACCTGCCTGAAACACATTTTACTTCAATTCATCCTCTCACTGGCACACAGTCCTTGTTTGTTTGGCAGCTTGCATCCCGCCGCTCATAACTCTCATTGGAAGCAGTTGGTTCCACCATTTTCATAGTTGATATGTACTGTTTTAGTGTCTATAATACATCACTTATGTCCCTTTAACATTATTATACATTGCAAGTCTATCAACATACCCTGCAACACTGGATTTGCGCAGGTAGCCAGGTTCCATGTCAATTGCCTCTTTGGGACCTCCGACGGAAATAAATTCACCGCGTACTAAAAACTCTATCAAATTGGGCCAAATTAGCCTTAAATTGTCCACACAGTGTGTGTGCCTAGAATATGGAATCCTCAGATCGTGGGGAAGTCCACGGAAAAATCTGTTAAGAGACCAAAACCTCTAAGGTGGCCAGGTTCCCAGTGCAATATAGTATCAGAAATGCAAATCAGTAAACACAAGAAAGAAAAATAGCGACAGAAAACGGGGTTAAACACATGATGATTACACTTCCTAGCTACCTACGCACTTGGAGTCCCCTCCTCGTTCCAGCTTAAGTATAGACTCGCCCTCTGTGTTTGCAGCGTGATGAGGCTGAAATTTTGAGCGCGCAATGCCGATGGTGCGTAATGAGCCAATAGTTCTTGCTAACCTTACGAGTCTTCGTCCCAGGGCAAACGGCTGAGCATGCATCGAGGATCCCAGAGGAGATGAGCATTCCACACAAGCCGCAAAGTGCACAACATTTCGGATCATCGGCCGATGCATCTGCTTAGGCGCATTTTCTCGAAGGTCCACAGTTTCATCCTAGCCACATGCCCGCTCAAATATCGGCCGCTGTTACAGCCACAACGCATTAGTTCCGCTTCACAATTAATGTCCACCTTTGTCAATTTGACAACGGGTTTTTTCACCACACTGCCGAAAAGCAGTGCCAGAGTGGTCTTGGTCCAGTTCTTGATCTTGGGTGGTGTACAAGTCAGATTCAGGACCAGAGTCGGCTCCTCCTCCTCCTCCTCGGTGTCTTTGTCCTCAAATTCAGCGGCCCTGGTGTCAGAAATCTACTTATTTATTTCCACCAGCCACTGAACGAGGTTAAAGTGAATTTTTTTTTTGCACCGAAGAGATGCCGGTGCGATGGCCTGGTTGCCGACCGGACCATTAACCCTTAAGGCCTTGAGCTTCAGCCTGCCAGGTCTTAACCCTTATGTTAAGGCCTTAATAACCCTTAACTCGCTTAAGGCATTAACCATTAAGCCAACACTGCCCTCCAAGCTTCAGTATAAAGCCACTGCTGCCATGCTTGACACAATTCGCGCGGCGTTGACCTCCGCACGCTATAGTGCCTTTGAGTTCGACTATTGCAGCATCGCTCACGCATATTGTTTCTAGCCATTGACTCTCATGGACACACTTCATCTAGGGTGCCTTTGTTTTTTCCACTCCACTGACCCAACGCTCAATCTCCCTGCATACCTGCACGCATACCTCACACGTGGCCAGATACTGAAACTATTGAGGGAGAAGGGTAGTTGGCATCGGTTGTATCCACAGCCCGTCCCCTGTTAGGATAATGCGCATTTTCTCTTTCAGCGGCATCCATCGCATTCGTGACCAATGACTTGGTCTTTGGAGCACCGTAGCGCAGATACAAATCTGCATCGGTTGCGAGTATCATGTGTGCCCCGTTCCTTTCCTATACCTTAGCTGATTACATTCTAGATGTTCCACTCCGCCACCCAATGTCATCCTGAGTCGAATGGGCTAGGCGACTGCAATCCTAACAGACCCTTCTCCTTTTGCATCGCACCATCTGCCAATTTGATGCTTGCAAGCGGTATTTCGGTGTGTTCCTCCTCCACCGTCTTTCATTCTCCTCTGCCTCCATCTCCTCATCTCCTCGTACTTCTAACTCTCCTGTTTCTCGTTTGTGGTGTATACATCAGGAAAATGTTTTTGAGCTGGCACCTGCTGGCGCATGCTGGCGGAACTGGCGCAGCTGGCCCTCCTGGCGCCAGCTCACCAATTTCTTGCCAGTTCCGCCAGAATCTGTGTTAGTCAAATTTTCCCATAATCATCTCTGAACAAACAATACTTCACTTACCTCCGATAGGAGGCAATGCCGCGGGTGGAAAGCCAATCTAGATGCACGGTTTGGCGCAGAACACGCATACTAGTGAGATGTCGGAGATACCGTCGGTGTCTATGCATTAATGACCCAGAAACCCCCCGATGGAACCAGTATGTCCAACGTAACTAACCAAGCCAGGTCAATCGCTTAACCTAGATTTATTTAATCCGCCATGTATGGTCTGCCTTCCAATTAGTGAGGGCATTTTTTAAGAGCTTTAGCCAAGGCAAGATAAGATGATCCTCTCATTTTCAGCTACAACTGGGATGTAACTTGAACTCACCGTTTTCCAACAATTCATGTGCCTGACTCGTCATTGTTTATGGATTGCTTTCGGTAGCACACATTGTTCTTCTCCGACCTTGCAGGAGCCTTCAAGGATGCATGCCCCCGGGACTTTTCGACCTGAGAAACAAGATCCTAGCCACCTACCCTGCCCGCATATAGCAACCGATCAGACGGCTTGATAGGTACGTTACTATCCGTCTGATTAGTATCAAAAACACTGTTTTCTCTCACCTGCCGTTAATACCCGCCGATATTTCTTGCAAACACTGACTTAGTCCTGCAGAGCGGTCCTCGGGTGCTTCCGGTGAGATTGATGGCCCATCACAAGCCATCGTATATGCCTTAAGACATTATTCCCACCCTTGTCGGGCCTCCCCGCCGTTGTCACTATGTGTCACACTGTCCATAGGGTCTCGGACATTTCCGGAATGTTGATGGCTGGTCGAAAATATGAGAGCGGGCAAAATTGATAATTCCATGGAGTGCCGTAGCTATAACTGCCTCGGCAGTATTGATATACACATCTTTTTGATTGAAAACCGCCGGCTGCGAAAATTTCTTTTCAATTTGTGGGCCAACCAGGTGTTGGATCAGAAACTGATGTATGTAAGTCTTGTAGCTCTCGGCGAGCTCTACAAGACGATGTCACACATCAGGTACATTTCCTATGATTTTCCTTTTGAGACACAAACGCCTTCGTCTCAAAAAGGAAATTCTAGCGAAGTCCCAGTAGCTAGCTCAATGTTTGACCATTGTGGACGATCTAACCTCACAGGGTCAATTTTCGATATGTATTCAGAATTTTAGAGGCATTCTTGAGGCGATGACACCGCTGTAATGAAGTGATAAATCTCCGAAGTTCTGGACTACCATCAACACATAATATCTGGGTTCATAGTGCAAGTTGTGTCCACTCTGAACATATTACAATGTTGATGACAATGCATAGAGCACTTTATGTACTAGATAACAAGCTCCAGATGTTATGGAACTAATATTATAGTTGCATCAAAAATAGCCCTGATGTCTGCATCCTGTGGGATCCATAGCTCTAAATAATTGGATAAATGGCTCAATATAATGTCACAAGTTCTATCAATGTATTATGGGCATATTCAGCCCTCGAAGCTTTCATAGCCAGAAGATTCAAGGAGATGGGTTTCCAAATGTATTTTCACTCCAGTGCATCCTCAAATTATGTTGTATTAGTGCTTATGAATGCTGCTCTTGAGAGTTCTGTACAATCACAAGGGTCTGAGCCCAAAATACGCATCAATATAGAGCCATGAACATGAAATAAGTGGAATGACATGCACTTCACCCGTCTGTAGTATGTACCTCGTTTGTTCATGAAATGTCGCAATACGTACAAGAGTAGGCTACTGTATGCAAAGGTCGGAATAGACCCGCAAGGTACATAATTGTCTTGATTTATCGCCCTACTTACCTGTTAATGAGGCCTGTTTGGGTCTCCGGCTTGGCGCAGTGTGCTCAACAGGTAGTCCGGGGAGGTGAATTCCCTGCTCAATTTCTGTCAGTTATATCAAGCCCAACTTAAAAAATCTCTGCCTGCCGGCAGCCACTGTTTTTTCAGTTTGACATCATTTCTGTATTTGCACCAATTTTATGGCCTTCCTTTCCAGGGTTTTCATTCAAAATTCTTAGCTGACTATCCCTCATTGCACTGTATTACAATTATGAATGAGAATAACCACAACAAGACTGTCATGTTCCCTTTGAAGCGGAATTTTAATTATCAGTGCCCAAACAATAGACATATTGTTCTTTACATTGCACAGCAGCTATAATTCCTTTGAAACAGCTTCTCACCATGGAGACCTGAACAAACGGCCTCAAAACTTCTGGTTCCATCAAAGACAAGTTAATTTTGTGCGCACACATTGTGATGCCAGATTGGCGGAAATTGTCCGGATTCTTTCTTCAAAATGTTTTTTGGCCTGTTGGGATTCGATTAAACCGTTGAAAGAATTTTTTCCATCCTGTGGATTTAGTACGGCCCTAAGTATTCCCACAGAATCAAGTAGCCCACGACGTCACCGCGTCCCCTTGTAGGCAATTTTCGCGGAAGGAACATGTGCCGACTTTTGTTTGTGGCTGAACGTCAACCGCGCTCATGACATGTCTAATGCCGTCCTTGTACCGAGTGCGGATTGAGCCCCATTTTTCGGCCGTGTAGGACGCGCAACCGCTCTTCCCTAAATCTCTTGACTCTGCAGGACCCGATGAAGGCCTTTCCGCCTCCAAATGTCCCCAAGAATCTGAATGGGCGGATTTCTCGGGTAAATTGCATCTAACAGTGACAAGGATCCAGACATGACATTAAGTCCTAATTTATACCAGGCGAGAATTCTGAAGTTTCATCCCTTGAATTACAGAGTATAGAACGCCAAAACTGTTGCTGATCCTCGGGTCCATACGACGTCTCGAATCCGCAATTTACTTGTTCTCGGTGTGATCCTCATTCCGAGTTTATTGAAATGCTAACGCACACCGGCAGGATAATCTCCCGGTATGAGAGTCGCTCGAGCCTCAAGACGGTGTCGGTAAGAGTTTCAACCACCCTTGAGTGTTTTTTTTTTCCGCACGCTTCCCTACAACAAGTGGTCTTCATGCTTAATGACATCCGCACCGTGGGTCGTGCATTCCCGATGCGGTTTTCCAAAGGCCGCTCTATCACTGTCAGCACCGCTGTCACCTTGGCGCCATTGTCTTGGGTTGTTCGTCAACGGTATGTATATTAACAACTGCCCCTCCACCCGTGCCAGATCAGCTCCACCGCTCCACTCTTCGCGATCCCCTGAGGGTGTAGGACGTCCTTGACGCGAACTCAATACACTTGCCCACGGGTCCCTGCTGAGCCCGTCCTTCTCGTGTCCGAAAATCTGTCCAATGGCTCCACATTCCGCCCTGGACGACTCGTCATTCTTCTCATCTCCTGACGCACTACTCTTCACAGACTCGGCTCCTTTAAGCCTTCCTAGTTGCCGAAAATGTATAAAACCTAGAACCTCTTACCTTCAATCCTCACTCGAACAACATCCCCCGTAGTTCAAGCTCTTTAAACCCAAAACATGTTCTCCAAACTCTCTATCGTTACCGCTTCAGTTCTCATTGTGAGTTTTCCTTCTGAACTCTCCTGGGCCACTTGACTAATTTTCAATCGTAGACCCTTGCTGCCGCCATGCCGTGGACTACTCCGCCGGTGACGCCCCCGACGTCGAACCAGTGCTGTGCCAGTACTGTTCCGTCCTCGAGCACCGCTGCCTCCGCCGTCGCTGCTCTCCTGGGCCTCGATCTCACCGGCCTCGACGTCCTCGTCGGACTCAGCTGCTCCCCCATCACCGTCATCGGCAACAACTGGTATGTTCGCTGCCTCTTAACTCTTCAATGTTTCTTGACATCTGGATAGCGGAAGCACCACCGTCACTTGCGATACTCCCGACGCGGGATGGGGAGGCCTCATCGCCATCAATTGCATCCCTGTCACCCTTTGAGTTTGGATGGCCCTCATGAAGTGTAGTTGAATATGCGAACAATGTATCGAGAGTGCTGTAGTTTTTGTCCCCATATATCTGCCCTAGTGATTTTCCACAACCCTGGCTGTGCAAATTATGTCGTTAAATCAACAGCCCTTTCAGATTTGAATCACTCTTATTTCTGGCATGCATCTGGGTACAGCGTTATAGCAGTGGAAGCCCTAGCGCGTCTGGTTCAGAGTAATCCAGATTCAGAGTCACCCGCCGATGAAGGCAGGCGGCAAGCGCATGGTTTACACGTGCAAAGTGGATACACTCCAAAATTCCGTAGAAAAGTACATCGGCGCGCGGAATAGCAGTCTGACTGTTCCAATTTTTCGCTTAGAACAACCTAATATGGTTGTCGAAGTCATAAGTTATCTTGAGCCTTTGTTGCACACGGCTCATGTCTGTCGGGAAAAATGGGGAAATTTCTGCCTCTTCGGATTTCCGATTCGTCCACCAGCTGGTAATTGATTATGGTGCCCCGGGAGGGAGATCCAGATACTAGTCGACACAGTAGGAATTCCAGGGAAAGCCATGCAGTCAGCGGCACCGCAAGGTTACTCAGAGTTCAAGAGGGATGCGTGCGAGATCCATGACTTATTTGTGGTGACATTTGACCTTGGCTCCGACCGGTCGGCGTTTTTGAAATTTGGGCATACAAGCTTGACTAGATCCATTGATGAGCCAACACCTTTGTTGGTTCGGCGTCCACCCTTTCAACGAACCCTTTTAAGCTACGTATAGGCCTGACTTATTCATTCTATATCTAGTCTGAGATTTTGGGCCATAGGAGTTGCCACAAATACTCTTTCTTCATCTCAACGCATCACAGTCGACGATTGCTAGGAAACTCGAGTACTGGGTACTCAAGGGGAAGTTGGGATTCGAAAATTGGATATAGGGTCGAAAAGTTTCTTTTAGCCACAAGCTGATGCCCCCCTCCTCTCCTGCCTTATAGGGAAGGAGTTTCTCACCCTTATGCCGGGCCGCTTCTTCCGTGCTCAGCTGTCGCTCTTCAACTTACCTCCAACCACCTCCTTAAAGCAAATCATGCTTTTTTCTACCATCTAATGAGGGCCAGTGATAAATCTGAACACTCTGCACTCCAACAGCTCAATGATTTCTGATCAACTACAGAGGCTCCCTGAAACCCGACACAGCGACACATTTTGTGCATCCAACACACAGCAGAAAACCGACACGTCTTTATGCTGTCTCCTAAACCCGACACATATTCCCCAAAATAGGTTCTTAGTTGCTTCCAGTTGAACTTGCGATCCTCGTGGTGATGGGATCACACTATCACTTCGCAAGTCGTTACTGGTTAACTTTCTGAACTTGATCAAGATCTTACAAGTACCATCAATACAGTTTGCCCAAAGGTTACTCCAGATCAAATTGTACTATATTATCCCGCCAGAATATCCATTGGTTTCATTTTTCACTCGCCGAGATGCCCAATAATTTGGGGATGAATTTTGAGAAGAGCAAAAGAATTGTACTAGCTATCGAAACATTTGTTGAGGGTAAATTACGTGCGGCACATGATTCTCACTGGGGGCAAACAACAATGCACTCAGTTTCCGAGTGCGTTACACGCACTCAGTCCATACTGCGTCAGTCGATGCGACAAAGGTTTGAAAGACCTTTGTGGCATCTTTGTTTCGTCTTTCACTCACCCTCAAAAACAAAGATGCCACAAAGGGCTTGCGAACCTTTGTCGTGTCAACTGACGCACTACAGGCTGAGTGCATGTAACGCAGTCGACTTCCAAGTGCATCGTCTTTTGCCCCCGGTGTCTGTCCTCCGCCGGCGGACAAGAAAGACACATACCATGAAGTTGGAGCGCAGCTCGCATATATGATCACTATCCTGGAGGCCCACAAGATTTCCACAAATCTACCTCGGAATCCACCTGGCCCTTGGAGCAATTTGTCCAGACAGCCGAGGAGGCATTTGATGAACCTTAGGATCTGCTGTGTGCGCACTTTTATATGCAAGCAGAAATCGTTACACTCACGATATAAAGGTTTCAATGAGTCCTATAAAGCGTGCCGCCGCGATTTCTCCATGGACCTTGATCTCGTCTTCAATAATCCGAACGATCTCTAGTGTCCCGGTGCACAGATCCCTCAGGTCTTCGCAGTCTTTCTTGATTTTCTGAGGGGAAACTCGTCAGCACGGGTGGAAGCAGTACTCTCGAGGAAGTCATGGAGTGCATGAGACGTGGAACACAGGTAACAACGTATTCTGAAAATTGAGTGGAGCATGTGAGAAGTGTGTGAGACGCGAACCACGGGCATGTATGGCACATATACTGTCCAAAAATTATTGACTGGTTACATCACTATGGAAACAGGGTTTTTCAATGCATCTTGCCTGTTTTTCACAAATGGCTGACACTTTTGGAGGATGGGTTGCAACAATTTTGCAAATGGGTTGCAAGTTTTTGTTCAATGGTCACAACTCTTGGCTCATTGGTTCCAACTCTTTGCTTGTTGGTCACAACTCTTTGCTTGTTGGTCACAACTCTTTGCTTGTTGGCCACAACTCCTTGCTCATTGGTTGCAACAGTATACCTTAGGGGGTGACAACTCATAGGTGCACTGGTCACAACTTCGGGGCAATACTCGAGTTTGGTTCCAACGTGCAGATTTGATGCCCATGATCGCCGAAGCTGATCGCAATTAGGAATGGCAGGGTCAACTACAACCTTCCCGAAGCCACTGCGGTCAGCCACCACAGGGGGGCAGGGTTATACATAACAGCTTCCCATTGGACGGTGACCACCCTCATTTAGTTTCCCCGCCGTTTCAGTCAAAGAACTCGGACAGTATACCAAATTCCGATCTAGTACAACAAAGACTACTGATACGTGTGTACTGGGCGTGGAAAGGAACATGGCCGGTTTGCGTCTTTGAACCTCTTCCCAATCCATGGAACTCCTGAGGGGATTAAACTTCGGAAATACTGCCTCACTCTGGGTATATATGTAAAACAACGCACAAGGTGCTGGTGGTGTGGAAAGGAACAACCACTAAGAGGAGGGGGATGGAGAAAGTCAAGTCCGGAGACCTTAAAAATGATCGGTGACTACAACTTAAACTAGTTTGGAGGCCAAAGACAACACAGGTAGAGTATATGATGCTGTTTCAAACTCGGCGCTTAATCTTCATAGCAAAGCGCCCGGTTTGATGGGAGAAAATTATTGGCTCGGGGCAGCGGGCCGCAGCCGGGATCTTCCGGATTTCACGAAACTTTAAACGTTGCGCACGCATTTCCTTGCCAAATGCATGATATTGGGACCAAAAGGAAGGAGATGTACCAGAAGCATCTTGGATGCAAGATTCAATAGAATTGGTTCAGGCAAGAATATTCTGTTCATGATTCAATTCTTGTTCCTGCTAAAATATCACCTCCAAATGATAATTCTTCCATACACGCATCCAGCAACCGTCTAAAAATCATGAAAAATGTTTACAGACTACATGAACAGCATTTGGGAAAATGGCCGCACCACTTCCCACTGAAATGGAAATACACGGGGCAGACTCAAACCGCCTCGGCGTTCGTTGAGTTTCCAGGCCAAACCATAATTCAACCTGTTGAATTTTGGGACTTCTTCAGGGAACCGCAGTTCAAATAGAGAGCTTGCGGCAGCCACCAGGAGCCACCCGGTGGCTGATCAGGCATGCGGTTGCTGGTGGCTGTGGCTCCTCCAGTGGCTGAATCTCGCACATTGTGGAATGGCACGCAAGTCTATTTATGGTCTGTTACCACTATATTTGACACCAATTTGTATTATGCCTGCATGAAGAAGGCAGCTGAGCTAAGCTTTCTTTCCATTCATCTAAAAAATGGCTTGTTTGTGGCAGTAAAGCGCAGTCTGGACACCAGGATGACTTTACCTGCTATAAACAGGAACCAGAGAGTGGAGGTCTTTTCTAACCTCACACATGAAATCAATGTGTCAGCCACCAGCCAGCCACAGCCACTGGCTACCACATGCCCGATCAGCCACCGGGTGGCTCCTGGTGGCTGCCGCAAGCTCTCTAATGAGACAATCCGGTTCCAAGATGGTATGCCCCCATCGGTGGGTGTCCAATATGGCCCACTACCGTCCCCTCGTCCCCTCCAACCTGAAATATAGTAAAGAAGTGCTCAAATAAAACTGCCTGCTGCCAGGAACCGGAGGCGACATTGCATGTCATCGGCGATTGGCGGGCTCGCACGATAGCCAGGAACGATATGGCGTTGATATTTGTGGCGATGAAGAGCGAGTTTCTAGCCAGGGTACAAAGGAAGCTTTCGATAATTACTTGTTTATGAATAAAAAATGTCTTTCAACATTCGCAATAAATGCATCAGACAAATGTGAATAAAAATATGCCGAGATTTGCATGGATCACAGAGCCATCCGTTGGTTGCGTAGGACCTGCTACTACATGTTTATACAGGTACACCTTCCGTGGAGGCAGAGATATTTATCGCGTGAATTGATGCCTGCCAAACATCAACCAAGCACTCCCTAAAATGAGTGCCTACTTGCCACCACTATGTCAATAGACTCACAAACCTCTCAGATATTCAAAAACTACTGGAGGGCCTATTTTTAACCGTTTGAGTGCACACTCTCGCTGGGGCTGGGGGTGTAGGTCTTCAGAGTTCGAATTTGATGTGAACCAAACACCAACCAGACACCCGACTTGCCACCACTGGGCAGGCAGATCCCAAAACTTCTCAGATATTCTAAGCTGCTTGTTCACCCAATTATTAGGGATTCTCACCATACCCTATACGGTTACGATCGTATGAATTACGGTGGATTAGGGAGGTAAACCGGACGTAACCGTAACCGTAAACCTCTCCTCTGGAGGCTCATACGGTACGGTACGGTGTACTTTACGGTTTTACGACCGTGAAATACCTGCCTTCTGGCGCTTGATGCGGGCGCAGCAACCCAAATGGAAGATAATGTCGAGCCAACACGTGTCGACCCAGAGCTTCAACATTCACTGCATTCAGCCCACGGGTAGGCGACGTCATTTTGAGACGTCTCGCCAAGCCCTAGCCGAAGGCTGTGTCGAGGTGCTGCCGGTTGGCTAGACACCTCGTGTCGAGGTGCCTAGACACGGCTCGATTTGTTGGGCTGCCGAGGCCGTGGCCTGCCGTAGCCGCATGCGGAGCTTAATCACCGATGCCGAGGGCGTCAGAGCGCCTCGGCATGGGATGTCTAGGTGATCGTCGCGAGGCTCAGTGTGACTAAAAAAAGATCTGTCGAGCTCGGCAAGATTTGCCACTAGACAGACCTAGCCTGGAGCTCGGCAGACCTCAGTGTGACTAGATTTTATTTTGCCGAGGGGTCGGCTGAATGCAGTGATTTTCCTGCCGCCGGACATGTGGTGTCGGCACGTTGGAGCGGCGAGGCATCAATAGAAAAGCGAAGTTGCGAGAGAGGAAGCAACCCAGTAATTGTTTCCCAATTATTTGACCTTTCACTGACTTGAAATCAGTGTTTGTTTGAGTCTCGCAAATGATTTCAGGTGAATTTTCAATTCGAGTGATTTACGGTTTGTTTACGGTCGTAAAATACTGTATACGGCCGTATTTGTACAGGTCCGTACGGTATACAGTACAGTTGAAATCGTAACCGTATCAATCTGCGCAGAGCCCTGTAAAACCGTAAACCGTAACCGTATTACGGTTTTGTATGGTTACGGTGGGGATCCCTACCAATTATTGACTACCTAGCGATCTCAAGCATAGACATCGTCGGTTGATCGTCGGAATTGATATTGGTACAAAACTACTCGGAGCCCGAGTCTTCGAGATGTGCAGTAAACAACACAACAGCACGGCAGTAGATATCAATTCCCCAGTTTCCGTCATCACCATCCACGTCTAACTCCTCCAGAATGTCCCGACCTTCACGAATCTCCGCATCCTCGTTGACAAAGATACTGGTGTCGCGTTCGGAAGCAAGATCCGGGTCGTCTGTGTGATCTGGCTCAGTGGGATCGGCTGAAAGCTCGTCTGCAGGGGGGAGCTGCTCGGCAGGGTCTTCACCATACAAGGGATCCGAGGCGGTACGGAGATCATCGCCTGGATCACCAGTCCAATAGCCGCGGTTGATGGCCCTCGTCCGGCTGAGCTCGAAAATGGTGGTGGGTGTCTTATTTCCGGCAGTGCGGATTTTGTGGACATTCCATGAGGTCCGAGTTTCGTCAAGCGAGCGCTGGATGCGGGGTTGGAAAACAATGTAGAGACAGATGCGGTGTACAGGGTTCTCCATGTCGAGTAATCCAGATTGCTCAAGATAGAAAAAAATCTGTCGGAAGAGTTCCAAGGTGTCCTTGCGAACGTCCCGCCCAATCACGGAACAACGTCTCACCTACCCACCTTCCTTCCCTCCCTCCTCTGAAATGATTCCCGCTTCATTGTCTGAATCATCCTCTCTCGCAGCCCGGGCGCAGAAAAGAAAGGCACACGAGCTCGACCCCGTCGCCATACACAAGCTTGTGATGCAACGGTTGAGGCAGGAACACCTCTTCGCGGCCCACGAAGAGGACGACTGGAACGCGGTCACCGCAAAGATGCTGGAGGACCCATCCCTGCCAAAGGTAAATTCTCATTTATATCCCGTCACACTGTCTCATGTTACATTTACAGCCAATCCTTTCAAGACCCTTCACCGACGCCAACCTCTTCTACAACGAGCTTTTCGGCTCTGAGCCAGTGACTGAAATTTACGCCGCGAGGATATGAATCCCTCCGCTCCAGTGGACCCAACGTATGAGGCAGCGGCCACCGCACTCGAGCAAAATGTGCTCTGGCAAGGAGTCCGGGAGCATATCGTACACGATGTCCGTATTCAACTTCTCTTTGAACTTCTGCTCACCACCATATTCCAATAGAACGAAGCATCTTGTCGAACAGCCATTGATATGGTCGTCCTGACCGCCGTAGATCTCGCCCAGAAGGAGATAGAGGAACACACAGGTGTCGATGAGGCTCGCCGCGCCAACCACTCGCTCTCGGACCTGAAATCTTCATTTTCGGGCGGACCTCAGGTCCACAGCTGGGTGGTCCTCCACCAGGAGGTCAGCATCTCCGACCAGCAGATGCTGCCGTCGTTGGCTTTACACGGCATAATTGACTATCTGTTGGAAGTAATCTCCGCCATTGACGGTGCGTCGATGTATTACATCTTGCATTCCCTCCTCAAACAAGCTGTGTTTCAGCCCGGCTCGCAGTCCGTGGTATATTGCAACCATATTGCCAGGATGCGCCACATATCTGATTTGTTACAGATGATGACTTCTTCATGAGACGCGAAGGCATGTCCGACCGCCTCCGGAGTGGCCTTTTGTCGATACTGGAGGCTAAGTCCGACAGCACCTTTCACAGCGCCAAATCGTGGGTGCAGGTGCTGCTCTATGTGTAATGACATGTGTATTTTCCCATCGTGAAGTCTCTCCCCATGTTCTGACGCCAACACAGCGGACGGATTTCTATAATCAACACCCTGAGGGGACATGACCGGATCCCAAGCGAAGGTCGACACGGCTTTCTGCCAAGGCATCGCCGGCGGATCCCAAAGTTGCGCCATTCACGACGGCGAGAACCCCGGTCTACAATATCGCCGAATACCGGGACCTTGCAGTAGTCCTGCGACTGCTGACAACATCGGTAAGTCTGTGCCTGGCCCGCCCTTCCATCTCGTTGTTCGCCTTTGGTCTGACATATCATATGATAGATCCTGTCGGCGGCGGAGGACTTCGAACGTTTGGCAGCGGGGGCACCATACATAATATAATGGTTTTTGTTTTTTTGACCCTGTATTTATTTTGACTAGATCAAGCGGAACAACGCCGAACTAGGTATTTTAAAAGGAACCTGGTGAGCACAGTGCCGCCTACAACGGCATACCAAAGTGCGGCGATGTCCGTAGGAGTTGAAATCCAAATGGTGTATGCCTGCGCGCGGCCGAAGACCAGAACGACGCCGCTATACCAACACAAGACGACCTCCGCTTCGCTCCGGTATACAATAAATCATTTCAACATACAAATAGGAGAGCGAAAAAGCGTCACAAATGATAAACCTGCGCTGAAGAGTCTAGACATAATTACTTGAATAACAGTGCATTGCGATGCTTTGCCCTCAAGAATCAAGCACGAGCTGTAGACACCACGGATAAAATTTCCAGGAGTTTCGTGCCGAAAAGCAGAGCAACGGAGTAGTCCAGTCGATTAACCAGCCATAGACGAAAGACAACAGAGATTGAACAACAGCAGCTGGACACCCAGAATATTACCCCATGGTTCCTGGGAGTCCGAAGGATTTTGAACAACCAGAAAGAGGGATAACCGCATCTGGTAGCGTAGAACGAAATGAAATTGATCTCCACTATAATCCCAAGTGGAAAGATCGGATTAGTGCCAGCAGGAGCCGAGAAGGATTCCAAGCGAGATCCCTAGTGGAAGAAATGCTGTAGAGCAGGCGAGAAGATACCCAAGCATTAGCAGAGCAGTCTTGACTTTCCAGATAGTAGAGGAAGACCCCGAGACGAAGACGGAAGCGTTCAGATCAGAAGAAGTGTTTTGATTTGAAAACAGCGGTACTGAATTGAGCGACGAAAAGGGGGCGAAAGATTGCTAGCCCGAGCTTAAAGAAATGCTGCCTGTTTATATATCGAGAGGGGGCACTACGTGGCTTCCCGGCTTGATTACATCGGTGCTGCTGCGATGAACAGCCTAGCTAACAGCATTCCGCCAAGAAATGCTGCGCATCCGAGTCAGCTGTTGAGCCACATGGTGTTTCCAACCCTGAAATGAAACTGCGCAGAGCAACTTTGACGCCCAGAAATGAGGACCATAAGTGAGGTGGAAGGAAGAGGATACACCAGATGGGGATGTGCGCAAAGAGAAACAAAGAATAGTCGAGGTAATTGTTAAAGAACAGTTAATCTCAGCAGCGGACAGAAGTAGAAGTGTCAAGAAAGCATCAGACGTAGAGTTAAATCGAGTACGAGCAAAGTGGGTAAAAAATCAGCACTACGAACAACAGCAGCGCCGCTTTTATATATCGAGAATTGTCTGGGAGAAGTTGGAACTACGTGGCCTGGCGGCCGAGAATCACGCTGCGCCAGTGCGATCCGCTGCGTCCCGTCAAGACAGAACGCGCTCGGGTGACGGGTCAGCTGTTCCGCGGGCCGCGGCAAATGAAAAAGCTGTGTTCAAAGTACAGCAAGTTGAGGACAGAAGGGGTTAACCCAAGAGGAAGAGCAGAAGAATAGCTAAAGGAGGATGGAGATATGGAGAAATAGCACAGCCGAGGAGCCATTTGCTTAAAGAACGGTTAATATTCGGCTCGCTTAGTTGCATCCGCATGTTTCGCGGTGCACGGTGATGGGCGGCAGATGGGCGGCATGATTGCGCAGCATTGTGTTGATAAATTTAAAGCGGGCCGACAGAGCTCCATCATTCGACCTACCTGAAATGTATACCCGAACTCAGGGCGGCGAGAAACCTCCGTAGCTGGTTGTACATTGCTGCGGATCAGAATCATTTGGGTTGAAGTCCCGATCAGCTTGGTTTTACCTGGCAGTTAAAAGGTGAAACTCAACCGTTACCGTATTCTTCGTGGGAATCGGCGGTGTTCTCACACAGTAATACGTCCCGGATGGAGAGCATGAGTTGAATGCAGTAAATATATTATCGACAACGGTGAGGCCTCCCCAGCAGGGTGCAATCCAGATGACGCAGGAGTTTGGTCCAGACGCGTAGTGACGCAAGCAGCCTTCTAATTTTCTGGTGGGAGGCTTCTTGCTCGCCCCGGGATTGTGACTTTGTCAGGTTCAATGGACGGCACCTAGGTACAAGATAGGAAGTAGATATGGATTGGTTGGGGGTTGCGGGAGGAATTAATAGGGGTGCTCAATTATTAGGTCGACCTGGCGCCGATTTACTGCTGTCGTTTTGAGACACAAAATAGGGCCGACTCAGGCTTATCACAAATAATTACAGCTTTTACAACATATTAGATATGCCCAACGGCCAAGGGCACATGCTTTCCCCTTCAATAATGAACATGTCTTTTTTTGTTTGGATTTCAAGTTTGAATTTATTCTGAGTGAATAATAAAAGTGGATGCACGAAGGCTTCGTCTATGTGATAAATTACACAGGCGTCTTTTTGTGGATACCTCAGTTATGTAGTGTCAGATTTTATCTACAGATGTGGTAGTTGTGATAGTGGAACTCATGGTGGTTGTGACTTGTGAGCATCCAAAATCTCTTGTAGGTGCGTATGTGTCTTATGGCCTGTACAACGGCTTTAAACAGCTCACAACTTTCCCTGCCACTACGTTATACTGTAGAATTTCGTTCAATTCGGCAGTCACGCGTCACGCCCATTTTTTTTTATTGCAGCAATAATTTTTTCGCAATTTATCGGAATTCTTTTGGATTTTAAGTGTACTAAAATTCCGGGATTGGTGCCGAATTGATCGAAATTGTACAGTAAGCCGGTATAATCCACTGTAATCCACTACAAGCCGGTAACCCTGCTCAAGCCGTTACAACCCGAACAAGATCTTTCCGACATGGGTGCATGCAATCACGGCAGTGTTGTGGAAGTCAGCGACTACTGTAGTATTTCATTCAATTCGTTTTGTCACATGTCACACAGCCAAAAATCTACGAAATTTTTCGTAAGTCACTGCATCACAGAGGCAGTTTTGGCTGAGCCGAGCTAGCCGAACGTAGCCGAGCATTGCCGGCGGATCAAATAGCCTCATTAGGCTCGGCTACGAAAGGGTCAGGTTGTCACAGCAAAAAAGCTAAAAAATGGCTTACGAATTGAACGAAATACTACAGTAGTCGGAAAGTCGCAATAGTCAGGTCACCCGGGTCACCGTGCCGGCGTGACCCTGACCTCGGGATCCCAAATCAGGAAGGAGCTTCAATTAGAGTCGTGAATGAGGGCAATATTATCGTAGTGGCTTCGGTATACACCCTCTATGCACCCAAATATTTCTGGATTTTTTCCCGTTTCTCCTATTTTATTTGTTGCACTATCGCACATTCGGAGAATTTCGGACTAAATCTTCCCGATCTCCCGACGACGTGGGAACAGTCCCTCGGCTAGCCTGGCCACCCCGTGCAATGGCTGTGCAAAGTCAAGCCGTTTGCCTGACCTGGCGACTAGTCACTGACTAGTCACCGACTGTACACAAATGACTAGTCATTTCAGGTCAGTGATCCGCCAACACTGGATCACGGCAATGACGACTTTATACTTGCTTGTCCGCGAAAACCGAGCGGCAGCGGGTTTTGAAAGTGAGGCCTAGTGAGGCGCGATGGTGGACACAAAGAGTGTGTCTGTCGTCAGGTAAGTACTTAAGAGATCTTGAGAGAAGGAAGTTTGCACGTGCAAGGGATAGCCACGACTTGTGTCCCGATCCGGAACATACGACGTACAGGCATGGCACATGGGCCTAGGTTATACTTGGTCCTCCGAGGTCAAAGTCCTGTAGTTGTCAATTCTTTCATGAAATACAAGCGGCTGATAGCGGAGCGGAGTTTGAAATTAAAGCGTTGCGGGTAAGATCGGACCGTAGCAGGGTCAACTGACCAGCGGAGTTTGACATGTGACATGGCTTCGGACAAACAGAGAATCGAAATTTTATAAAGAGGGTGATTCGCAGGTGGCTGACTTACCCCTTACGGATAGTAAAGGAGTAACGGGGACCAGAATCTTGGGGCAATTTAACCGAACTGGGTGGTTCATGTTCAACGTTGGTTCAACGTGGTCCGCCAAAGTTCGACTTCTGTGCTTTTATCAAAGGCAGCTCGTCAGAAACTCTTCCTCTCCCTCCCACATGCCAGAGTCCTCGCCAAGGTCGCCCCCTACTCGCCGATGGACGGATACTCAATTCACCACCACACAAGTAGAGTTCGAACATTCTGATCAAGCGCCACCAAGTCTCGTACCTTTCAGGGAGGTGTCCAATGGGAGCAGCTCTGGAGCCCAGCACGCACCTCTTGTGACCTCAGCGACGACCATATCTCATGCGCGAATTAGGCCGTTTGTCACGCCTGCGTCCGACGAACCGCGACCCCGTGGCGTGCGATTCACCTTATGGAGAATCTTGAACATCCTTATACTCGTCGGGCTGGGGATATTCAAAACCGTAGAAACATACCGTGCAAAGACGGCGGCGGCAACTGTTGCGGATGTCGTTCTTGGCCTCATATGGGCTTTCATGTGGGTGGGGCTGTAGGCAATGACGTATGATATTGACCCTCCGCCCAGTTTGTTGATGGGCAGCATGGTGGAACAAGATAATCCCGTAGCCGCTCCCTGGCTCTTCACTCAAGACTTGTCTCTCCATCTGGGACGAGAACCTACCGCTTCATACGACAGACAGTCCCACGGTCTGAGCAAGAGCCTTGCAGCAATCATTGGTGCCCTTTGGTTGGTGTTCGTATCGAAAGGTACGGATCAGTGACCGTTTCTCGTCTGGTTGCTAACTGTATCCAGTATTCGTGGCTCTCTCTGAGTTAGTGGGTGCAAAAGAGCATGGATTCTGGGACATTTTTGCCGCTATGATCAGTTGTTCAGTGACCATGGGAGGATGGAACAGACTGTACAGCAGGAGGTTCCCTTTCAGACAGACGGCTATAGAATTCTTTGTGGGTTGGATCTTTTTCTGTATAGTGCTTCGTGAGTCCTCCACTTCTTGCAATAACCGCACTGCAACTGAGCACGAAGATTATTGGACCGACGAACCGCCCTCATTCGTCTCACCCATGCTCGGGACGGCTTGGGATTCATTGAGGGCCGCAGTAAGCTTATCTTTCGGTCTCATCCTTGGATGTCTTGCTGTTGGTCTTCTCCTCCGAGTCCGCGTCTCGAGCAGGTTGAGAAATTTTGTTGACTGGATCAAGGAAGAGTAGGCGGGTGCATAGTCACCGCCCATATGGGATGCCGCTCTCGCAAATGCTGGCCTCCGTTGTACTTCTAATGTCGGTTTTCTCCCTGCTCCACCAAAAGCCCAAGTTTAGATGCAGAAGAGAAAGATTGCTTGAATGTCTCATAGGTACAGCATTATCAATCAGGACTCCATACTGTTTGCAGAATGAGTTAGAGACTATCAGGGCTGCGACCCGTAGACCCGTACCCATTTTACGGGTACGGAACGGGTATGTACGGGTCACCCGTACCGTACCTGTCCCGTAGAGGAAATCACAGAAAGCCCATATGGCCGGGTTCCGTACGTACACGGGTTACGGCCGTAAGATACGGGTTTTTTGTTCATCACTGTTGATCAATTCGATAAGCAGTACACATCGACCTCAAGGCATCAGATGGTGTCCTGATGTAAACAAGTAAGTGTTAGGAATAATTAGAGGTGTCGTCTACACTCCATAGCTCACATACCTGCATAGAACACTTACCATTCCGTGATACGCAGAGCGAAACGCGCTCACTGGCACGAGTAGATTTCTGAGCTACCCCGGGGTGACATCTGGCAAGCTGCAAAGTTCGTCATGAACCCCACTAGCTCGACTACCTCCTCGCGAATCCCCAGCCTCACCGGATGGCACGGCCGTGACCACGCCCGCAGAAAAAGCCAGAGTCCTTCACCCCTGTCTCTCCCCGTGGAAAGCCCCGGTGAAATGTGTGCCAGTGGTCTATGGGTGAAATCCACTAAAATATAAATCCGACAGGCTGAATATAATAGGGGGGTGCGCTTTAGTTCAGGATTCACAAATCCAGAAACCAACACAAATCCCTAAAGCAACAACCAACCAAACTCCACTGGTGATTCCAGATGCAATCCCAGAGAGTACGACAGAGTACAGGTCTTTGTGTACTGATAGAAGATACACAGGAACAGTTGTTTAATATTTGTGGATCACAGCAAGCATATCCAAGGATCGTCCACAGACAGTGTTCAATTTATAGTTTTGCAACTCTGGGTCACCCACTCTAACCTCATAAGACAGGAGCAGTGAAACTATTTGACACGCATCACGCAACAAATCCGGAACACACCTAAAACGGTAAAACACACAGAACATGCAGAACACATACACGTACACACAGAATCACGTAGGACACACACATGTACATGCAGAACACGCAAGGGAATATCCCAAATAAAGCTGATAGATTGATAATAACTTGAAAATACACGCACATCACTGAGGACAGCCTCGGTGAATCAAGCCGGAGGTTCCGCCCTTCTGTACTCGCTGGAGCAGACCACTAGTCTCTCTGCTTTATGCTTCTGGGTAGGAGTCCATGCCTTCTCCCTACATGCTGCCCACCTTATAGACTGTACAACTATAAATAACTTTACAAACATAATACATTAGTCACTGGTGTAACCATGTCCATGACTCGAGAATATGAAATAACGATTGCCAAGCTTGCTGACTGATTATCCTAGATCCTGAAAATGCTAGTTCTGGATTAGTCCCTCAAGATATTGTGGTTGGATTGGATAGCCCTTCAGAATGCCTCTTTATAGGCACCCTGAACTTGTGTATAGCCCAAGAACTATTCTAGACCGCTTACCCATTGAGGCGGGACCTGGTTGAGCAGGCTCCCTAGTTGTCTGATTTATTTCTGACACAGTCAGGGCCCTGACTTAGCACCCGAGCAGTCCTGATATTCTGGGGCGCACTACTTGCGTCCCTCAAAGGATTCTTGGAAATCCGGAACTTTGGGTCTTTTGCCTCCAAATAGACACCCTGGTCCCCTTCATAGCCCAAGTGAGAGACCAATTCCTAAATTGGGTTCGAACTCGGTTGCCATATTAAGCGGATCAATATTTGATAGGTGTATGACACCACATCCGGATCCAGTCCGCTTCGGTTTGAAAGGTTCTGGGTCATCACGTGATCAAACACATCGCCTTCTTGGTACAAGTATGGACAAACAATGTTGAAACTCATTCAAGATGCAACTTGCTTTGAGTTCGACAATAGGCACAGAATGGATATTTTATTCCCGATGTTCGTTTGGACCATCCGCAACCTCCTGCCTATAGTACGACAGTAGGATCCAGAACCAGTGGCATATTAGTCAGAGGTACCCAGTATGTGTGTTTTCTGGATACTCATCTGCAACTGGTTCCAGATTTGGTTTTTAACATGTAGTTCCAGGTCTACTGACTTGGGACTTGTCATAGACCCAGATGCATGTGTATCTGCAATGGAAATCCAGAAAACATTATTTTTCAGGTGTTGGCAAATTCACAGCTTATCACTGGGCCTGTCCTGCATCCTGAGCATCGCCATCCTGTCCACACATTACACCTTTGCCCCCCTCCTCCTCATGATCCTCGAGGCAGGAGTCTGCATCAGCCACTTCCCCAGGTCATGGAAGATCTTCCTCACGGTGACCCTCCACAAACCGGGGAAGAGTGATTACACCATCCCCGGCGCGCACCACCCAATCACGGAGGAGGAGTGCCTTGGGAAGGTGGTGGAGTCGGTGATTACCCAATGGCTCTCCGGGTTTGCGGAGATGCACGGCCTGCTCTCCCCCAACCAGTTCAGCAGCCGCCTGGGGCGCTGCATGGCTGAAGCGCTTCATCTCCTGGTACAGCGCATCAAGGACGCGTGGTGCATAGGGAAGGTCACGAGTTTACTCCTCATGGACATCTCGCAGGCCTTCCTCTCCGTTGACCACGACCTCCTCATTCGCTCGCGCGAGAAGAAATGGGTCCCCACCGCCATTGTCCAGCTCATCGCCAGCTTCCTCACCGATCGTAGCACTCACCTCATTTTCGACGACTATGTTTCCCCCCCCTCCCCCGTCCCGAATGGCCTCCCGCAAGGATCCCCCCTCAGTGCTCTCCTGTACCTCATCTTTGCAGACAACCTCCTCGTCAACGGCATATATAGATGACAATTCCAGGCTGGAGGTAGGATACTCAGTTGAGGAGACGTCGGCGGCGCTTGAGGAACACATGGCAGACAAAGCTCTCCCCACCGCGAAGAAGCTCAGGCTCGGCTTCGACCTCCCTAAGTTCCAACTCATCCACTATATGTTCCCAGGCGAAGACGAAGGCTTATTTGCCGTCGGCCCTCGGGCAAGAGGGAGACGAAGCCACGTTCGCGCTCGCACATTCGCAGACAACGTACGCGCTGCTGTGTATCGGATTCGGACCGACGTGCGTATTGGCTTGACGTGGGTGCGATACGTTACAACGCGAAGGTGAGGAGTGAAGCCGACGCGAGGACGATAGGATTGCAATAAGTACGAGGGGCGTATCCTCGACGCGAAAGCACCTGCCCCCCAAACGCGATACGGAGGGATTGGAAGGGAGTGAGGGCACTGAACGCTTCCCGATGGCGCGACACAGATAAGGTGGGAACCGGATAAAAAGGGGCGGGTATGAAGGGAACGAAGGAAGACACGAGGCATGCCAAAAACAATAGGGAAGTGATAGCGAGAATGAAAAGAATGAAGGAATAAAAAAATCATGTGATCGGCGTGTAAGGAAGCTGCGAAAAATGAAATGAAGCGAAGTGAAGTGAAAACGAAACAACACGACGAAAAGAAACCACGACACACCTCCTTCCCCTTCCAACTCATATAAAAATTCACCATCCTTCTCCCCGCGTCCCCAGCGCTCCGGGGAAGGACGAATACTACTGGTTGGAGGGTGCATTTGAGATTTCCGTTATGGCCTACCGCTGGATCCTTGATAGAGGGGTCGATGATTGAGGTGCTGCGAGGCTGGGCATGTGAAGGGGTAGAAGGGACGGGGGCCTCGGAGACAGCTCGTTCTCTGTAAAGGGAAGGAGGTGGGTCAGTACAAAAAGGAAGGTAAAATGGAACAGATATCAAAATACGATGTACGTGCGATGCGTAGTGGGATAAATATAGTGAAGGAGAAAGGACATTGAATGAGCCAAAGAATAATCCCGGTAATGGAATAATCCTGGCCATGGATATTCGGGTATAACGAGTGGCACGCGCGCTCATCCCAATGCCCCGATCAAACAAAATGAATGGAGGAAAACAATAGAACGACCACACACTTAATGAACTTCCTCGCAAACCTAGGTCCGCCCCAGAAATAACGTCAAACTCAGCCTTCGTTGGGTTATTCGACTTGGTCAACGTGTCCAGGAACTCGGGCGTGTACGCTGCTGCCGTATTCTCCCTCTCCTTGTCGTGGTGGAGGTTTTTCTCCTCCCGCACGCGTCGACGGCGGTGCTTGTCATCGTCGCCGTGGTCGTGATCTCGACTCTTGCGCTTGTCTCTATCACGCTCGCGGTCCCGATCGCGCACGCGGTGCTTGTCCTTTTCTTTGTCGCGCTCGCAGTGCTTGTCCTTCTCCTTGTCACGCCCGCACTCTCTCCCCCTCCTGGTGCTCCGCGTCGAGTCCCTCCTCTCCCTCTCCCTCTTCCCCTCCCTCACCACATCCCTCTCTTTCTCCTGCGTCATTGTCATGGTCGTAAATCGTCGCAAGTCGTAAGTGGGGTTGAAGCCACTCCTAGCAATGCTATCGCGCCTCCAAGGCAATCAGCCCGGGTCGCCCAAACAGCCCAGTTTAGACCCAGGAGCGTCAAAGAAGCAAAACCAGTCCAGCGAAGCAAAATCTACAGCAAGAGAAAGAAAGACAAGAAGAGATAGAGCCAAGAACGGATCGCTATTGTCGTCCAGCACCATGATCGTCGCCAGCCCCGCGTCGCTTAAGGAAAGACAGACCATGCGATGGAGGGTCCCGGGTGCTGTGACGAAAGGGGATCCGGGTCGGCCCGAGATGCTTAATACGGATTCGGATCCGGATGCCGTCGCATGGCTTACCACAAGGGGCACTCGGGATTCAAATATTGGACAGGGGTCCCGAGTATATGGAATGGTTTCATGAGCTGGTGGAGGTTAAATGGACAGTCACACTTGCTCGGCGATGCTCGCTGGCTTTAAGACTCTGCGTCAAGCTCCGATCTTGTAGCGATCATTGGGCGGATCACACAAAATTGTCTCAGCCGTACCTGCTGTGGTATGGTATTGCATAACACACTCTTCCAAGTAAACTGATGTCAGAGACGCCTTCAAGTTGGGGCGAAATCACCGCACGACCTGGCACGTTCTCCCTGCGGAAAAGTCTGAACATTTCACGAAGCCGAGCACACTGTAAAGGGCTGTAATCGCAAAATAAACGCGGACTTTCCTTGCGAATAAATCTAGAATTGGGGAAGAAAACCATAGACCTGGAACGCTTCCGGATACGAGTTGATAATTTGGCTTTATGCAACTTGCACAATGCACGCACGACCACCTTTACTAGGGTCGTGTATTTAATTCCTGTTTGTAAACCGGTTTACAAACCGGTGTTTATAAACTTGGTTTTTTTAAATGGTTGACCAAAATGCCAGGTTTTTTATTATTTCGGCAGCCCGGGCCGCCGGTAATTCGTGGTTCAAAATCCATACAAAACACTGTTTTCCCTCTGTTCGCAAGAAAAAAGCCGAGTCCATCAAGTAAATAGGACACCTAACTAGCGCTTCCGAGTGAGTTCTCCGAGTCAACTTCTAGCTTAAGGTGCCGGGAGATGGAGGCTGTGTATCCTTGGTGTACCCTAAGCTTTTTAATGAGATTTCTGGGCCATGTATAAGATCTGGAGCCCATATAAGGTCACGGGAGGTGTGAAATACAACATGCGACGGGCAGGAGGGCGAAAATTCAGTTTTTAGGACAGAGAGTCGATTTTTTGGCACCCTGTTTGTAAACCGGTTCATAAACGGCCTGTTTACAAACCAGAATAACAAACCAGTTTTTAATTGGCTGGGAATTACATACACGACCCTAACCTTTACAACCTCACTAGATGGCGCATAGGCTCGTCTCGTCCCTATGTTTGGGGTTTCTTCCGCCACGTCCATCCGAATTATCCCATGCATTATTTAACCCGTCCAATTTAGATGACATATGCGCCCTACTCGAGTGAGTTTTCTGTCTTCTTGTTTCTCTTCTCTTCGCATAAACACAGTAAATGAATGTAATGAAATGAACGGTTAGCAATATACCCCCAAACGCGGATAAGTCGGGAAAATAGTTCACAAGGGATGTACGCGGAAGAGAGGAGGGGTAACGGGTTGGGCGTTGCTAGGCGCTGGTATTTTCTCTCAGGTAAGACTGAAATGGACACACCAGAAAGAAGAGGCAGAAAGCATTAGCTTTGGACCGAGCGCCAGGAACAAACTCCTCAGATTGACTTTCCCGAGGGAACACAGGGTGAGTGCCTGGTCTGTGGGGTCTAACCTCTGAAAGCTGCTGTCAAACGTCTTCTGAGGACATCTTGCGTCAGCGAAGGAGACGTAAAGGATACAGATTTTAAAAGGGCGCCGATGGCGCACATATTAATTCAGGCTTAAAAGAAATGATTATTGGTTGGTAGCTCACTGATGCTGCCGGTACGAACCCTATTTGAAATGTATGACGGAGGAGAAAAATATATCGCCCCAAGCTGACCGGAAGAAACGCCCATCCATAGAGAACTCGAATTGCTCAAACGAGTTTTCTTCGCACAGCAGAATTTAGACAAGGTACTGCTGGAGGTGATGAATAACAGTAACGATGACAAGGTCGGAGAGAATTAGCACCATCGAAATGAGCATCGTAGTTAACCAAGTCAAGTACGAAATTAGGGGCTGACGAAGGGTGTTCCAGAGATGAAATCGAGAGGAAACGGCGACCAGAACCCGAGAAGCGAGCAGGATGGCAGGCAGGCCAGACTCAAATCCGTGCCGAAGGAAAAAGCTGAGTAGAAGCGCAGACGTCCAAGCAAGGACTGCAGATTTCCGTGCAGAGGGGCGAATGACTGTGGATTGACGCCTGGCCTGTTGACCTACCGATTGCACCGAACGTTTGGCAGAAAATAAGATCATCAATGGGCGTGGTATAGTGCCACAAGACGCGGTGCGTACCAACGAAGGTCGCCAGTTCAGACAAAGCAGGAAAAGAGAGATATCCAGCAGAGCAGCGCAATGCCACAGCATTCTTTGAAAGCGAGGGTATCGCGGCGTAGTCGATTCTGTAAGCCTGGTCTGAGGTGGGAAAGGGGAGTGATAGGTCGTGAGTCTGCGCAGGAATAGCTAATGATAATGGAAGACGAGAGCCAAACAATGGCAGTGTGCTATATTGGAAATGAATCCTGTTCAAATCGAAGAATTAGAAAAATGCATGCGTGGGGTAGAGGGCGAACGAAGCAAGTATCCACGAGTCGAGTCGGTTTTATGCGAGGAGGGAAACTGAGCGAGCGTGAAGCGGACGTTGCGCAGGGTTTAATCTCAGTAATAGGTTTGAATGACGGAATTTCTCTCGCATGGTCGTCGTGGGTCCAGTGTCACGTTGTGATTTAGCACGGGAGGATACACGGGCTGCGTGAGATTGGGATGGTGGGTAAAAGAGGGCAGGTAACGGCGGCTCCGAAAAGTGAGCGCAGACGAAGACGAAGACTCTAGCCATCACAATCTAGTCTCGTCTAGTGTTGCCGCGACTCGCGACTCCACCTGTCGAAGTCGACTTGTGGTCGGCGACTTAAGTCGAGTCGAGTCGAGTCACGCGCTCGACTTCGACCGACTTCTGAGTCGATAGCAAGTCGACTCCAGTCGACTCAGGTCGATTTGAGTCGGTCTATTTTGTAGGTAAGTACTCTCAGCCCAGCTGAACATCCTACCTAACTGGCAGTGCGTATTTCGGCCGACTTAACTGTCTACCTGTCTGCCAAATCAAAAGGAGAGATCGTACATGGTGCGATGTTCCATAAGATAAATCTCAATCAATCAGTAACCACCCTATATAAGCTGGTATGGACAAGCAATGGAAATATTAAAGCACAAAACACGTCACAGTTCATGTAGCTACTAGTATTTACCAGCAGCTAGTGGTGGGATTATATAGTAGCGACCAGCCTATCAACTCATCTCGGAAGTGCTGTATCATGTTGAATAGATGGATGGGCTGCCGGGCACTCAACTAAATTTCGGTGAAGGACAGATTCATATAGCGGCGGCAGAAGAGAGCTGTTCTCACACAGTTCGTACTGTGTAAACACAGATAAACAGTGTTCGCAGTCAAGTCTTCAGGTGTTACTCTGGCTGGATATAGTTGGTGGGAGGATATTAAAGAAGTATCAACACAATGATTTCATTTTTCATGATGAATCTGGCATGGATAATGTGTGAAACCCGGATACACCAATCTGAACACCATTTCTCCAGTCTCCAGATCAGTCACTGTCATGCTCGCGATTTTCAGCTGTGCACATGAAATTAATACCACAGGAAGGAGACTCGAGAAAAGTTCACAGCACACATACAATGAACCCGGAGATTATGCAGATGGGCAATGCATCTTGTCTGCGAAGTCCAACAAGTAGGAGAGACTGAACCACTGGCTCTGAAGACCTCTTGGGCGATCGACTCATTCGCAGCATTGTCTCTGGTAGGGAACTACTTTCTGAATCACACGGGGTAGGGAAAGAAACCAAGTTTACACGCACCACGGGACACTGAATATGAATAATGATTCAAGTGATCTGCACAAGATGATGCATGAAAGGCATAGGTCATGACTTGTTAACTGCATACCCAGAAGATCCCGCCATTCAGGGTCCAAGGATCACTCCGGAAATTTATTGGTGGACTGGACAATGGCCGAGGAATATTCTGGTGATGAACAAGACCATTGGAGCGAGGGTCTGTTTGAGACATTGTTGCATGGAATCTTTGTGCAAGGTTATTAAATGTTACGTCTGGCCAAAGAACCCACTCTCGGTCAATAAGGGTGGTATGAACTGCGAAGGACATTGCTCAGAACAACACTCTAAATATAGTGGTCAACATTGTTTTGAACACTGGCATGGCCGAGAGATGATCACTGACACTGGGGGCAATGAACGACGCACTTGGAAGGCAAGTGCGTTACACGCACTCACCACACTTCCGAGGGGTTGGGACGACAAAGGCCACAAGGGCCTTTGTCACACCTTTGTTTTTCTTTACATCCTCTCCCAAAAACAAAGGTGCAACAAAGACCCTTGTGGCCTTTGTCATCCCAACCCCTCAGATGTGTGGCGAGTGCGTGTAACGCACTTGCCTTCTGAGTGCGTCGTCCTTTGGCCCCGGTGTGATCGAACTGGTTATGAGGTTCTTGGACTATTATAGCTCTATATCTCTTTAACGACCATTGGTTATGAAGTCTAGAATCCCTTTTCCGTATGGCACACATTGCTGAATCATTAATATAACAATTCATATCATAGCGAGAAACATTCATTATCTCCCAAAGGCCTTCTCAAGTCCATTTCGTCTGTGATATTCTCAAGCCCTTAATATCTCTTCAGGAATCATCGCAGCTGTCTTCTGGCAACAATTAATATGGGACAGACCATCAGGAGGCAATGCAGGTACTCGCTAAAGCATTTCAAACCGCAGACTTTGTTCCAGGTTGCATGCCGGAGGACATGGGCATATAGTTGGTGGAGTTGCAATTGCGTCCATGAAATATGCTGCCATTATGTAATTATGCACAATATGAATAGCGCCTCATGTTCTTTCCATTGATTTGAGAATGTCTCAAAAATACTCTGACTTCACCGACTCGAGTCGACTTGAGTCAACTTCGAGTGACTCAGCCCGGCCAAGTCGAGTTGAGTCGAGTTGAACACTATTTTAAGTTGACTTGTTAAGTCGCGACTCGACTTTTCGAGTCGCGGTAACACTAGTCTCGTCAAGGCGAAAGTCAGCGAACTGCGCGAGGAGAGAGCGAGAAAATGCCCTCGAGGGAGCGACGCATTGACAACGCTGCACGCAGGGAGATGACGGCGAGGCACAGCGATGCGCAAGAAGAATGTGACCCGGAAAGTAGATGAGGACCAGTGTAGACAAGGGAAGTGGATAACACACCTTTGGCGATCCCACTCCCGCCGTCTTAACCGCATTGTCTCTCTGTGCAGCAATGTTCGTCGCATGCGCGCGATCTCGGTGTCGTAGGCGGCCTTGGCGAGTTCGGCGTGCTCGTCGGCTTTGGCCGCGGCGGCGGCAGCGGTCTCTGCTTCGGCTTGCGTGGGGTGTTGGTTTGTGTCATGAAATCGAGGGAAGAACGGGCAGAAGTGGGGAGCGAGGGACGGGCGTGGAAATAAGGTGGGATGAATGGGTGAGGGCGGAACGTAGGCGAAGAGTAGACTCACCAAGCTCGGCAAATTGCGGATTAACTCGAAGGGTACGAAGGCAGTGTCAAGGCGACGGGCGCAATCGGGGGCCGGGTCCCAAGCGGAGGAAACAAGTAAAAGTCTCATGGCTTTAAGTGGTGGACGGCGCGTGGGCGACCATGGAGTGGACGGCAAGCGTCGGTGACAATGGCAGGCGATGAAAACGTTGGCGTGGGCAACAGGGACGGTGGCGTGGGCGCTGGGCGGGCCGAGGGGCGACAGGCGTGGGCGACAGGGAGGCGTCGGCATGGGCATGGGCGACTCGGAGATAGGCATGGCGCTCGTCGGAGAGGGGAACCACTCGTGGCTGTGGGTATCGTCGCGCTGGTCTTGGTGATTGTGGCGTTGCAAGGGCAAAGTGTCGTGGCAGCAGCAGCGGCGAATATTTGGCATGCATGTGGTTAGGACGAAAAGAGACTCTGGTGCCGACCTTCGGTAAAATGCGCCTAAGGGGATGCGTCGGCCGATGATCCGACTCGGAAGTGCCGTGGCTTGTCCGGAACCCCCATCTTCCTTCTGCGATCCTCGAAGCTCAGCCGTTCACATCGTAGACCTAGGACGGGTCTCCCAGGGCGTAGCAAAAACTACTGGTTCAGGATTATGCACCGTTGGCATTGCGCGCTCAACATTGCAGCCTTTTCACGCTGCGAACACAGAGGGTGAGCCTGTAGTACTAGTACTAGAGCTGGAACGAGGAGCAAGTGCGGTGATAGCTGTGGAGTAAAATTATATATCGTGCGTCTAACCTCGTTCTCGCCCGCTTTTTTTCTGTCTCTTTCTGATGTGCATTTCTGAAAGAGAGTCGTTAGACTACTCTGTGCGATATATATCCAGGTTGTGTATCGCTTACAGGATGGTCTCCCTTCCCAGTCTCAATCTTCGGTTGGAAGATCACGAATCCCGTCCTCTCCATTGCCGAGGTGCGCGCACTGGCATCACCTGCGCTGAGGTGAGCGCCCCTTCCTGTCCGTTCTTCTTTTCGGTTTCTGCGACGACAGTCCGACGCCGCCATGGATGTACTGTGCCTGTTCCGTATTGCTTGATTCAATCTTTGCCATCCCGGTTCAGCCGTACCTCTTGTTTTGCTCCATTGTTCGTTTTATTGATTGTTTTTTGCTCTCATCTATCGCTGGCCTTCTGCAAGCGATATTCATCCCGGTACGCCTGCCGGCAGCTACCTGAAAAGATCTTTTGAGCTGCCCGTGAGCCCTTCTTCATTTCTTTCTTTCCATGATTGCACGGGAGCCCTGGTTTCGATGTGTCGCAGGAACACACTTTCGTCGCTACGACGTTGACGGACGCCGCAACCGTATTGTGTATTCTTCCCGGCCTTTTCAGTCCCATTTCCTGCTTCCTTCCGCGTCCTGCGTTTCAATCCTGGCTGACTGGCATTCTCTGACAGCGCGCACCCGCCCGCGGCAGACCTCCCATTGCAGCCCATATTCGGATTTAGAAGCCTCAACGCGGGCAGGGATGATCTGATCTCTTTTGCATCCCCTCGCTGTGCTCCCGTGCGTCCTATTTTTCATTTCTATTTTTGATTGTTGGTGGGTTGTTTCGCATTATGGCTTTCAAAGCGAGGGCGCGGATGCGGACAGCGCGGACTTGGATGTGCGCGGATCAAGGAACGAAAAACTTGAAGGGTGAGACTGCCTTGACCTCGGGGTTGGCAAGCGCGACCGCAGAGGAACCACTATTTTGCTGTGGAGAGTAGAGATGTGCCTGTGCCCGGTCCAATCCGGACAATGTTTCCTCCTCGTACACGGAATGTGGTAAGCGATGCGGAGTGGGCGTTGCGAGGCGTTGCGGAGGAGGCGAGCCGCTAAACGTGGTTGAGACGCAGGCCACGCCAGAACATCTAGTCTACTTTGGCTGCGGCACACGCATCGTCCTTCCCCCCAGTCGAGGACGTGCGCGTTCGCCATCGGATCCCATTCGATACGCAGAGTGCTGCCATACACCTCCCTCGCCCCTTCTCAGGCTCGGCTGCATGGCGCTCGCAGCCGACGCTAAATGCCCGTTAATCGCTGCTTGAGGAGCACGAGCGGCCATTTCTTCCTTGTCCTTTGTCAAGTTTCCTGTCATGTCGGTTGCTTTGCTCATTTTCTTTCCTTTAGATCACCGTTGGTGACAGGACGAGGGAAGCTATTCATCAAGCGCTCACTCGGTTCTGTTTCATACAGAGGTCGCATGTTGTATCCTGATGCTCATGTTGGCGCTCTTTCGCCGGATGTAATTGGTCTTATAACGAGGTGGCTGTTGTTCAACTTCGTTCTGAATATATCTACCTGGAATACAAGTCAACATTGACAGGGCGGTGCGACGAGTCCACGCCCATCTCGAAAGTCTACATAAAGCGCCCCGCCATTTTTGGAACACTTTCATGCCAGTGGCTCGTGTCTCACACACTTCTCACACGTTCCACTCAATTTTTAGAATATGTTGTTACCTGTGTTCCACGTTTAATGCACTCCATGACTTCCTTCCCACCATGACCGATTGTCGCTCCCCAACCTACCAACGACACTTGAACATTTGTCTCTCCGTGCATGGGGCTGCTCCGGGTCTCGCCATTCCGAAATCGACGCCTCGGCTCACGGAGATGATATTCTGCGCCAAAGTGATAGCTGCTGGGGCCTAAGTAGTTCCTACTCTATGTATCGGTGCGACCTTCGAGATTGTGGTCATTTTCCTAGAGATAGTTGACGTGCGTCGAGAGTACTGCTTCCACCCGTGCTGACGAGTTTCCCCTCAGAAAATCAAGAAAAACCTCGAAGACCTGACGGATCTGTGCACCGGGACACTCGAGATCGACGGAATTTTGGAGTGTATCCACTTTGCATGTGTAAACCATGTGCTTGCCGCCTGCCTTCATCGGCAGGTGACTATAAATCTGGATTACTCTGAACCAGACGCACTAGGGCTTCCACGGCTATAACGCTGTACCCAGATGCATGCCAGAAATAAGAGTGATTCAAATCTGAAAGGGCTGTTGATTTGACGACATAATTTTTGTGGAAAATCACTAGGGCAGGTACATGGGGACCAAAACTACAGCACTCTCGAAACATTGTTCGCATATTCAACTACACTTCATGAGGGCCATCCAAACTCAAAGGGTGACAGGGATGCAATTGATGGCGATGAGGCCTCCCCATCCCGCGTCGGGAGTATCACAAGTGACGGTGGTGCTTCCGCTATCCGGATGTCAAGAAACATTGAAGAGTTAAGAGGCAGCGAACATACCAGTTGTTGCCGATGACGGTGATGGGGGAGCAGCTGAGTCCGACGAGGACGTCGAGGCCGGTGAGATCGAGGCCCAGGAGAGCAGCGACGGCGGAGGCAGCGGTGCTCGAGGACGGAACAGTACTGGCACAGCACTGGTTCGACGTCGGGGGCGTCACCGGGGGAGTAGTCCACGGCATGGCGGCAGCAAGGGTCTACAATTGAAAATTAGTCAAGTGGCCCAGGAGAGTTCAGAAGGAAAACTCACAATGAGAACTGAAGCGGTAACGATAGAGAGTTTGGAGAACATGTTTGGGTTTAAAGAGCTTGAACTACGGGGGATGTTGTTCGAGTGAGGATTGAAGGTAAGAGGTTCCAGGTTTTATACATTTTCGGCAACCAGGAAGGCTTAAAGGAGCCGAGTCTGTGAAGAGTAGTGCGTCAGGAGATGAGAAGAATGACGAGTCGTCCAGGGCGGAAGGTGGAGCCATTGGACAGATTTTCGGACATGAGAAGGACGGGCTCAGCAGGGACCCGTGCGCAAGTGTATTGAGTTCGCGTCAAGGGCGTCCTACACCCTCAGGGGATCGCGAAGAGTGGAGCGGTGGAGCTGATCTGGCACGGGTGGAGGGGCGGTTGTTAATATAGATACCGTCGACGAACAACCCAAGACAATGGCGCCAAGGTGATGACAGTGATAGAGCGGCCCTTGAAAAACCGCATCGGGAATGCACGACCCACGGTGCGGATGTCATTAAGCATGAAGACCACTTGTTGTAGGGAAGCGTGCTCGTACCTGCAGTTCCAGGATGGAAAAAATTCTTTCAACGGTTTAATTGAATCCCAACAGGCCAAAAAACATTTTGGAGAATGAATCCGGACAATTTCCGCCAATCTCGCATCACAATGTGTGCGCACAAAATTAACTTGTCTTTGATGGAACCAGAAGTTTTGAGGCTGTTTGGTCAGGTTTCCATGGTGAGAAGCTGTTTCAAAGGAACTATAGCTGCTGTTCAATGTAAAGAACAATATGTCTATTGTTTGTATGTCTATTGTTTGGGCACTGATATTTAAAATTCCCCTTCAAAGGGAACAAGACAGTCTTGTTGTGGTTATTCTCATTCACAATTGTAATGCAGTGCAATGAGGGATAGTCAGCTAAGAATTTTGAATGAAAACCTTGGAAAGGAAGGCCATAGAATTAGTGCAAGGACAGAAATGATGTCAAACTGAAAAAAAACCGTGGCTCCCGGCAGGCAGAGATTTTTCAAGTTAGGCTTGATATAACTGACAGAAATTGAGCAGGGAATTCACCTCCCCAGACTACCTGTTGAGCACACTGCGCCAAGCCGGAGACCCAAACTGGCCTCATTAACGGGTAAGTAGGGCGATAAATGAAGACAATTATGTACCTTGCAGGTTTATTCATCTCGCAAAGTTCAGTAATGCTCCCGGACTGTTGCATACAGTAGCCTACTCTTGTACGTATTGCGACATTTCATGAACAAACGAGGTACATACTACAGACGGGTGAAGTGCCATCACCTGCTGCTGTCATTGTGAAGGTGCCGGACTCGGATCACGTTTTTTAAAACTCAGTCAGTATATTGCCTTGGGTGACAAGAAAAACGAAAATAATACTAACCTCTCAATAGATACCGCTTTAAAAAATGTCTTGACTTTTCCGGATTGTCCAGCCCCTTCTCTAATTTTTGTGGGCTTTATGGAGACTTCTGTAGGTCATAAAAAAACTATTTCGCTGTCTTGCTCGGTGCTTCACCCAATTGGGAAGGTCAGGAGTCTCGGCAAACTCACGTCAAACCCACGCCAACCCACGTCAAAGAGTTGATTCCCGTGAGTTTCTTTATTTCTTTATTTGCCCCCACCCACACCGATATCGAGCCGAGCTCTTCGTGCGTGCGTAGATGCCATTCAAAGAGTCCTCGGCCGACCTGGAGGCAAGGAATTATAAACAGTCTGCGATCCATTTGAAGAAAGATTCCCGGTCACGTTGCGGCGTACTGTACTATTACGACCAAGTGTTCATCAATTTCGGAATTTCGATGTCCGGGATGCCCGATAAATTTCCTTTTGAATTAAGGTGATTTTTGCACACATCAAAAAAATCTGAGTGTCACGCGTCATTGAACACTTGGTCGAAATAGTACAGTACACGTTTCATTAGGGCTGCCAGCGGAAGTTGTGCGCCGAAAATGGGCGTCACGTATTGGCCGCGAGGCCTGCGGTAGGAACATGTGTTAGTAGTACGGTGTGTGTCCCAGCTAGGACCTTGTTTCTCAGGTCGAGAAGTCCCGGGGGCATGCATCCTTGAAGGCTCCTGCAAGGTCGGAGAAGAACGAGGAGTTCCTGTGACACGTGTGCTACCGAAAGCAATCCATCAACAATGACGAGTCAGGCACATGAATTGTTGGAAAACGGCGAGTTCAAGTTACATCCCAGTTTTAGCTGAAAATGAGAGGATCATCTTATCTTGCCTTGGCTAAAGCTCTTGAAAAATGCCCTCGCTAATTGGAAGGCAGACCATACATGGCGGATTAAATAAATCTAGGTTAACCGATTGACCCGGCTTGGTTAGTTACGTTGGACATACCGGTTCCATCGGGGGGTTTCTGGGTCATTCATGCATAGACACTGACAATATCTCCGACATCTCACTAGTATGGGTGTTCTGCGCCAAACCGTGCACCTAGATTGGCTTTCCGCCTGCGGCATTGCCTCCTATCGGGGGTAAGTGAAGTATTGTTTGTTCAGAGATGATTATGAGAAAATTTGACTAACACAGATTCTGGCGGAACTGGCAAGAAATTGGTGAGCTGGCGCCAGGAGGGCCAGCTGCGCCAGTTCCGCCAGCACGCGCCAGCAGGTGCCAGCTCAAAAACATTTTCCTAATGTATACACCACAAACGAGAAACAGGAGAGTTAGAAGTACAAGGAGATGAGGAGATGGAGGCAGAGGAGAATCAAAGATGGTGGAGGAGGAACGCACCGAAATACCGCTTGCAAGCAGATGGTGCGATGCAAAAAGAGAAGGGTCTGTTGAGGGTCTGCTAGGATTGCAGTCGCCTAGCCCATTCGACTCAGGATGACGTTGGGTGGCGGAGTGGAACATCTAGAACGTAAACAGCTAAGGTATAGGAAAGGAACGGGGCACACATGATACTCGCGACCGATGCAGATTTGTATCTGCGCTACGGCGCTCCAAAGACCAAGTCATTGGTCTTGAACGCGATGGATGCCACTGAAAGAAAAAATGCGCAGTATCCTGAATCAGCAAAAGGAGGCCAGGGCTGATAAGAGGGGACGGGCTGTGGACACAACCGACACCAACTACCCTTCTCCCTCAATACTTTCAGTATCCGGCCGCGTGCGAGGTACGCGTGCAGGTATGCGGGGAGATCGAGCGTTGGGTCAGTGGAGCGGAAAAAACAAAGGCACCATAGATGAAGTCGCTGGGGCAAGGCGTCATGGCTGTAACAGCGGCGGATATTTGAGCGGGCATGTGGCCAGGACGAAACTGTGGTGGACTTTCGGGAAAATGCGCCTAAGCGGATGCGTCGGCCGATGATCCGAAATGTTGTGCACTTTGCGGCTTGTGCGGAACGCTCATCTCCTCTGCGATCCTCGATGCATGCTCAGCCGCTGTTCGCCCTGGGACGAAGACTCGTAAGGTTAGCAAGAACTATTGGCTCATTACGCACCGTCGGCATCGCGCGCTCAAAATTTCAGCCTCATCACGCTGCAAACACAGAGGCCTAGTCTATACTTAAGCTGGAACGAGGAGGGGACTCCAAGTGCGTAGGTAGCTAGGGAGTGTAATCATCATGTGTTTAACCCCGTTTTCTGTCGCTATTTTTCTTTCTTGTGTTTACTGATTTGCATTTCTGATAGAGTCATTAGACGACTGGAGCGTCGACTATAGGCGATATCGATCCAGATTGAGTACGGCGCATAAACCTTCCCCTCGGGTTCCTCCCTCCAATTCTCCTACTCCCCATTCTCAATTTTCGGTGGAGCAAAGCGCGAATCCGTTTTCCATGTCGCCGACCTGCGTGCACTTGTCAGTTCCCTTCTTCCCTGTTTCTACAGCGACAGCGTGACGCTGCCATACATTTAAAGTGCCCGTTATGTATCGTTTGCTCCACTTCTTGCAATTACAGTCTATTCACACCTCCCTTCTCTGCTCGTATTCCGCCTTGGTTAATTTTGTTGATTTTTTTTCATTTGATACAGTTCTGATCTATCGCTGGCCCCTCCGCAGGCGAAATTCATACCGGTATGCCTGCCGGCGGCCTCCTCAAAAGATATTTTTAGCTGCCAGTGCACTTCAGGCAGACATATCTGGGACCCTACTTAGGGTGGTTTCTGTATTGAGAGATGACTACCCTAAGAGGGTCCCCAGTACAAGGGGAATCCCAGGGCTCTCCCAGCCAATGGGAGCTCCCACTAATACTTTTTTTTGACTGGGTGCACCCAGAGTAGATACTGTTGGGAGCTCCCAGGTACTGGCTCCCAGGTTCTGTCACGCGTCACGCCCCGCAGGGCAAAAAAAAAAAAGGGTTTTTGGGCCCATATGGGCCCCGTTGGCCAGCCTGTTTGGCTGGGGCCTGTACTGTGCATGTTGCTGGTTCTTTGGGTGTATATCCCAACATTTCTAACCTATTGCTGCATGCAGTGCATGCTAGTGAAAATCCGGGTTTCTGGCGGCGAAAAATGGATTTTACCACCGATATGGGGCCTGTTTGCCAGCTTGTTCACCTAGTAGGTACCTTACCAGTTCCTTTGATGTATATCCTAGCATCCAGCTGCCCCTATGCCTGCTGGGGGTTGGGTCCCGATTTTTTCGAAACCCACTGCATTTGGGTCCACGATGCAGTTCCTACGCCTGCTGGCAGTTGGTTCCCGATTTTTTCGAAACCAGCTGCATTTGGGTCCGCAATGCTGCCCCTATGCCTGCTGGCAGTTGGTTCCCAATTTTTTCGAAACCAGCTGCATTTGGGTCCACAATGCTGCCCCTACGCCTGCCAGCAGTTGGTTCCCGATTTTTTCGAAACCGGCTGCATTTGGGTCCACAATGCCCTGCCAGGGGTCGGTTCCCGATTTTTTCGAAACCAGCGGCATTTGGCTCCGCAATGCAGCTCCTACGCCTGCCAGCAGTTGGTTCTTGATTTTTCGAAACCGGCCGCATTTGGGTCCGCAATGCTGCCCCTACGCCTGCTGGCAGTTGGTTCACAGTTTTTTCGAAACCGGCCGCATTTGGGTCCGCGATGCTGCCCCTACGCCTGCCGGCAGTTGGTTCCCGATTTTTTCGAAACCAGCTGCTTTCAGGTCCACAATGCTGCCCCTACGCCTGCAGGCAGTCGGTTCCCGATTTTTTTTTTTGAAACCAGCTGCATTCGGGTCCATGATGCTACACCTGCGGGTGGTTGGTTCCCAATTTTTCTTTCAAAACCGAAGCTGCTCCAATAGCAACAATGTGCTCTTTCATACACCACTGCTATCCCAACCTTGGTCGCTCAACAAAGTTTTGGTTCAAAATGCTGCCCTTATGCTTGTGGGCGGTCAGTTCATGATTTTCTTGAAACCAGGTGCCAAACCAGATCTTAGCACCCCCCTCGTTTGTCTACCCACCCCACATTTTTTCGTCGGCCTTTGTCACTTCACAAAATTAACTTGAGTCACCCGAACCTGCTCCAATAGCAACAATGTGCTCTTCCATACATCACTGCTATCCCAACCTTGGTCGCTCGACCAAGTTCCCTGTAATCAGATTGTATTTTCAGTTCCTATTTATCATGCTGGGACCACCCACCCATATGATCTGGGAGCTCCCACAGCATATTGGTGGGTACTCCCAACATATAATTTGGGAGCTCCCAACGCAACCCAAATCTCTCAGTGGGAGCTCCCAGGGATCATAGCTGGGAGCTCCCAATTGGAAAATATTACTGGGAGCTCCCAACAGAAATAAAAAAAATATTGTTGGAAGCTCCCAGTGCAAGTCCGCATGTCGTTGGGAGCTCCCAACGCAAATATGAATTTCACTAGGAGCTCCCAATGCAAATTGAAGAATATCGTTGGGAGCTCCCAGCACAATCTTTGCTGGGAGCTCCCAACGGAAATACAAAAATATCGTTGGGAGCTCCCAACAATGCGGACTTGCGCTGGGAGCTCCCAACGCAAATATAAATTTCGTTGGGAGCTCCCAATGATATTCTTTAATTTGCATTGGGAGCTCCCAACACAATATAAATTTCGCTGGGAGCTCCCAACGCAAATAAAGATATTGTTGGGAGCTCCCAACGCAAACATAAATTTTGCTGGGAGCTCCCAATGCAAATTATAATGTTGGTGGCACCTCCCAAAGTAATTTACAACCAAATCATCCTCAGTTCAGATTTAGGATCTTCTTTTCCTCATTCAACTCAAACAATTACTAACTAGTCAATTAATCTGTTAACAACAACCCAAATATCAAAATTTCCTTCTATAGTTGCGATGGGTTGTTGTAGTTTGTGTCGGCCGCAGAGAACCCGTTGCAGTGTTATTTACAAGGGACCACTCAACTGGAATGCTTCTCAATTCCGGTCTAGTGGTTATCGCACCTTCAATTCAAGCCAAATAATTATAATTTCGTGAACTCAAACTCGGAATTTCCTTTTACGGGTGCGATGGGTTGTTGTTCATTGTTTGTTTCGGCCGGCAGCGCTAGTCCAAAACCACAAGAAACACACAAGTCCACAGCTTTGACATAATACAAGTCCAATAAAATTGTGATATACGCATTCACAAGTCCAAAACCATGAGAAGAAACACACGAGTCCGCATTCTTGAGATAATACAATGAAGTTAAGCATGAATACAGTCAATTCAAGTCATAAAGATCGCGATAAATGTAGATGAAATGGCGAGCAGCCATAAATCACAGCGGCTCGTTCTTCATGCTAACCTTCTTCTCTTGCAGCCTCATCACCCGCCGTTTCGCACCTGCTTCAGGAGACCCGTACTTGTATCCCATGGGCCTCGACAGGGGATGAGCGCGCACACGGGCAGGGTTAATCCCACCGGGATTGCAAGAAGACCGAATCACGAAGGGATTGCCTGCGAGTGAAGTTGTCAGCACGGCACACACACGAAGGACAATCACACATACTCTTGACCTCGCGGCGCCGAGGGCAGGGCGAATAGTTCGGGTTGTCGGCAGTGGCTGTGGCGCGATAGGCTGTGACAGCAGCGGTGAGTTTGTTGAGGCGCTCGGGGTCAGGGTTGGCGGCCACGAGCATTCGGGGAATGCCTGCCGGTACCTGTTCCATCGTGGGGACTGTTGGTATTGAAGGTGAGTATGTGAGCAGGACAGACAAAAAAATGCAAGACTCACCGACATGGCGGGCGCACACGGCATCACCACATGCGACAGCTCTCCCGGGAGTGCATGTACATGTCTGCCGCGAGGAATATTAGCTCGAGCAGAACACATGAAAAAAGTAAACTCACCGGCTGGTTGGCCAAGGGACTGTATTCATTACAGTGATCGTGGACCCAACAGGCTTTGCAGAGCTTGAAGGCGCGGGTGAATCCCTCCGCTGTCACCTTGTACTCGGCCCAGCCCCAGAGCGCTACCTTGAGGGTGCAGCCATAACATCTGTCCTCGCCGTAGAGTCGGATGTGGTGCTCGGCCTCGGTCGCCAGTTCGTCGGCGGTACAGAAAATCATTACGCCGCTGCCATCAACAAGGTTGATGTCCCACAAGCGCCGCTGTCGTTGCCCATCACGGGATGTGGGGGTGACGGGGGAGGTCGCGGCGATTGCAGAAGGCATATGGCAGCGGGGGATTCGTGGACTAAGTGGCACACCTGCGCCTCCTTATATACCCTGTAATAATGTATGCCACCCGTCAGCTTCTGAGCAAGAACAATGGTGGACTGCCTTACCGATTGGAGTCGGTGGCCCCACCATCAAAGCGCTGCAATTTTTTTGCTGGCCAATCAGCGCCCCCAGCCTCAAAGCGACTTGAAAATCTTCAAACCCTTACAGACAATAGAAAAATGCAAAACGAAATCAATTAATCCTTGTCGCTACTGCTGTTGTACATATCGCGGTACACGTCCGCGTTCTCCATGGCATCGAGCATCTCAATTCCTCTTTATCTTCCTCGTAGTACCTATCCTCCCCTCTCCCCACCGTCTGGGCCTGCGCCAGGCATTCCATGAGTTTCGGCCTGAGACGGACCCCATGGCGCATCCCCAGGTCTCTCCGTGGTATGCTTGCACCATGTCGCACACAGTCGCAGCAGGCGTTCCCAACGAAGGAACAACTGATAGCGATTGGCCTCGTTCGCTAGTGCACAGTCAATCATTTGTATCCATCACATAAAAATCTGAACCGTACCTGCGTTTGCCACTGCCAGTCTGAGAATGTCCCACTCTTCAATAAACCACGCCCGCATGGACCGTGTTTCCTTCGCGAGCATCGCATCCTCCTCATCAGCGCGGTCTAATTGTAGCACTGCTTGTATGCCGCTCTGGACGCTGTCGCTACTCAGCCAAAGCGGAGGCTCGCCCCTGTCGTCGTTGTCTTCTAGGCCGACGTCTTGCCAGATACTGTCGTCCATGTTGAGCTCAAACACCTTTTCGCATCGATTGGTTGTGGGGAGATGGCACCCCGAGGTGTGGTGCGCTTGTCGATCTCTTTTTTGGATGGCGCCACAGAGGTTATTGTATTCCCTCACCAGGTTCGTAATCTTGGGCTGGCGGCGTTTGACAGCGGATTGGGTATGAGTCCGCAACTTGATGTCTACTCGTCACGAATCAGCCTCAATCCCAGCAAAGGATTACACCCATACCTGATGATTGTTGACAACGCGAGCTCCGTTCCGCCCGTTCATGCTCGAATTTCCGAGCTCGGAGTAGATGGTGTAGTCGTGTTTTCTTGACCCTCGCATCGAATCGCAGCTGGAAGAATTTGGTCTTCGTCAGCTTCTTCAGCTCGGATTTTTCGTCGATGCCGAGAGTGTTCTCGCTCCTGAGTAGTCGGTCTTTGAGCTTTGTTACAGCCGCTCGCGCGTCCTTGAGAGCCAACTCAGTGTCTGCCAAAAGCTCGTCATTCCAGGCGGCCTCGCACTCCCAGACTTCTTTCTTTCGAGCGTCGACGGTGTTGTGTAACTCAATCACCGCCGCTACAGCTTTCTCTGCCCGCGTCTTGGAGCGCCCTACAGACTCCAGCTGTAAGCCTTTGCCGCAGATCTTCTGTGACTGGGGGACGTACTTGGAATAGGCTTTGTCTGCGACTTCACTTGCTCCTTCCACTGCTGCCTCAAGAACTCCTTTGAGTGGCCACTCTTCTTCAGGTCGCGCACGGCCTCAGCGCACTTGTTCTTGCTGAAGAGCATACGACGGTGAATCCATTCCGCGAGCTTGAAGAGGTTCGCTTCGTCGATCTGCTTCACCTGGTTATCCAGCGTGTACAGGCGGTGGTGGTACTGGGGGCGGAACATTGTTAATAAAAACCCCCGTTATGGAGGACACTAGTCACTTACTCCAGAGATTCGCAAGTGAGCGATGAGATGGCTGATGAGATGCCAAAAGCGTTCCGCGGATTCGCCGTTCAAGAAGCCGAATCCCTCACATTTGAGGGGGTGGTATATCACCTGGCAAGCCCACTCGTGGCCGAAAGCGTGAAACACAGAAACTGCGAACAGCAATTGATGGATGTACCGGCTGAGGAATCCCCACTTGCGCGCCGAACGCTCCTCTTGACATGCGATATTGTACATGACGCCCAGCACGACATCGAGGGGGAGGTGCTGCATGAGTGTCTCCAGGAGTAGCCATACATTGAACTGTTTCTCCCCGGGCGAATGCATATTGACAAGCCAGAGGACACGGTCGTGGCGGCACAATAGCGCCATTAAGCCCGTGTCTGAGTAGAACTGGCTGCTGGCTTTCTGGCAGTTTTCATCGGCGGCTTTGAAAGACGCCTCGCAGCCATCCAGGACGTAGCGCGGCAGCTTCAAGTCCTTGTACTCGTAGATGTCATCCTCGTCCTTTACCTTAGTGACAGTGGCCTTGCGCTGCTTCTTCTCGCTGGGCTTGCTGTTGCGTATGCTGTCAACATGCTCCTCCATCTGACGGCTCAGGTCCTCGGGAACGAAGAACGTGTCAGGATGAAATTTGGGTGGATCGTTTCCACCAGTATTTCGTTTCTGGGTGAAACACGCGTCGAGACACACATTGAAGTCCATTCTGGGTGGCATATTAGCTTTGCTTCAAGCAGTCGAAGCCAACGCAGTGAATGCTTACTTTACTGCACCATCGTGCACCAGCGCACCGAAGCACGCGGGGCAACGTCGGCGGAGATATTTGCTTGGGCGTGTCAGGGGCAGAGGGGGTTTGAAAGGTTTTTCCCTGGGTGGAGTCTTCTCTCTTCCTCGTTTTTGTCCGGCTCGTGGGGCTGGGGTCGGTGACGTGGAGGTGGCGCGAGAAGCGGATCTATGGACTCCGCGACCTCGGGGGCGCTCTTGAGTCGGCATCGGTGCTGACACCGTGGGGGTCGCTGGCCCATCATCGTCATGCGCACGCTGTTCTTCCTGCTTCTCCTCCAGGTAGGATTGCCATGCGTCTTCGATAACGAGGTCGAAATGGCGGCTGACTAGATTCCGCAGGTGCGTGTACCATTCCAGAGCGCTCGCAAACAGTCGCCGCAACGAACCCCGCATGATAATTTACAAGTCAGTGGGTTTCGAGAAACAGCAGGCGCTGACTGTAGTGGCACATACCTCGTGGTCCAGCGTGAATCCCAGATCAGTCAGGAAACTCTCCATTGTCGCTGTCCACACCATGTTGTTGGGTGAGATTTTACCAAACAGCGTTCTTGCGAATTCTAAGACGCGGAGGTCCACCGCCAACGTTGGTCGCCACGGGGCTGAAGGAAACAAGCTAGCGGCAAGCAGTTGCTGCGCCGCCGGCTTACACTCGCACACATCTATCTCGAGATCGCTAATAACTGGCGAGTAGGCGTCAGCATTCAGCATGATGAGCAGGGTGGCTTGACTTACCAGTGAATCGCACCACCGAGATTTTGCAGACTGTAGTGGAGCCACAAGAACAGTCAGTTCTGCCGAGGAGTGGTAAGGCATCAGCATTTCGCAGTCCTCGCGTCTTGTGCCACAAATCCACGAAAACGGGTATCAAAGCAGGGAGAACATCCAGCTGCCACGCTTGGTCTTGAGCGACTCGGGTGGCATGGTGTCGCTTTTTTGTAGGCGATTCCGTGCCCTTCACCGGGGACGAAGGCGTCGTAAAGGCGTTGTCGTCCTTGAAATCCCAAAGGTCAGACGAGCCGAGGTCCAAGTCGTGCCAGATGGACGAGACCGCTGGGAATTCCTGCACTGAAGACTTTGCTGGACCAGTTTTCTCGATTAGGGTGCGGCCTTGCGATAAGAACACCGTGGGCTCCTCCCCTGGCTTATGTTTTTTCAGGTAATGGGCGTTCTGTGGGCCGTCGACTATTCTTGTCTTCCATGTTACCTTGTCTGCCACTTTTTTCTTCTAGCTCTTCGTTATCGTACCGTATGGCATCAGGAGTGAGTGGCAGGAAGGGAGAGGCAGAGGCAGAAGTACCAATCAATGCGCTTTGGTGAGGACTTTGATGCGACCTCGGACTTTTCTCTTTCCCAGTCAATATCTTTCAATAACGTACATGAAGATCGACTCAATCTCAGTATATTGAGTCAAGCTAATATATACCACAAGTAAGACATACAGATAAGTACGTACAAGGTAACAAGCGAAACTGAGTTAGACGCGTACACGAGGGGAGTGAGAGGGGGGTGGCGTCGCCTCCTTCTCAGCCTTCGCCCACTTGACCATGCCATGTCCATGACCTGGGATTCCCAGAGGCGCTCTATTAGTCGGCATCAGAAAACCATCAAGAGCAAGAGGAAGTCAAATACATACGCGTGCAATAGGTCTCTTGGGCCTCGATGCTGAAAGGATCTTCGTGGAAGCGGTTGCGGAAGCGCACAATGACAGAAGGCCAGTCGAGTGACGCGGGGAGTGTGTCGGAGGGGAGGCCCCTGAAAAGCGCCATGCGCTGCCGCACTACCGATCTGTGTTAGAGGCAGATAGATATATACCAAACCTAGCGAGGAGACTTACAAGCATTGTCGAAGACAGCGCGGCGATTGTCGTACGAGGGGAAGGGGTTCCTGACCTCAACGATGTGTAAACTGCGTCCTGTAAACTGCACTTGTACATCGGGCTCGAGGCGATTCAGAGATTTGTGGAGCCGGCGGAGTATGCGCTTCTCGGTTATGATCTCGTCGCAACCGTCCTCAGCATCGTAAGAGTAACCGAAGTCGATTAGGAATTTCTTGGTGGCACTGACGTAGGCCTGGAGGGTGCCAGGGTCGTGGAAGGGACAAGCCTTGACTACAGCCCAGTTAGCATTGTCGCAAAGACAACAAAAGAAATGGATGCACCTGCACGGCACCTCAGCCCATCCAAATCGTACTCGGCCAGAGTTTTCTTGGAGATGTAGGCGTTGATTTCTGCAGTGTCGAAGTCGAAGGGGCCGTGCAGCTCCGTGAAATCTGCGACTAAGAGTGTCGGTGAGTAGGGAGAAAGAAACACGATGAGCAGAACAAATTCACTGCGGCGCAGGTACTCAAGGTGTTTCGATTTGTCGGTGGGATCAGCCACTGGAAAAAGTTAGCGCCCCGCCAAAGAGTAGACTGGGAAATTTACGCGCGGCGAGCCTTGCGTTGCAGGCAGCTGTATGGTGCGCTGAGTGCAACCTCTCCTCATCAATCCAGTCCCCAACGATGCAGTCTCCATCCACGGTCCGAAGCAGGGACATGTCGGGGTCGGTGAGGGGAGCCAAGGGCGGGAGAAGGTCGAGGTCGCGCGGCGGCATGAGGTGGAGATCGCGGGGCAACGTGGATGCCGGGGTGAAGCGCGAGGAGACACACGTACAGTCTGTGCGGATGGCGGGCATGAGCACGTCAGTGACTGGTGGCAGTGGGAAGGCAGCATGCACCTTTAATATTTCGCCATTGTGCGTCGCTTTGGTGGACGCTTGGATGGCGCTCGCCACTGTTCTCCCAGTTTGGGAACCACCAATTGAAAGTTTTAAGTGTCGTTAATTACAGCTGTTACAGGTGCGGTACATCTACTTTAAAATAGTGCTACTCCTACTTGACGAAAAGGGAAGGTGATGGTAAGAGACAAGAGAGAAAAGCCATCACTGACCAAACAAACTGATTGTGAGGGAGGCCGAGACGGCATGGAATGCTGTGTGATGTAAGTCCGACTTCGGCCGAAATCCGACTTGGTACTTTGCAGCGCCAAGTCAAGTCGTGTATGTATATCCCACAAATTAGGAAGCGCTCGAAGAATTATTTACATTAGTTGCTAGTAATAATACATTTTTTTGTCGTTGTCCCAAATTGCTGCGAGGTACTGAGTATTATTGCTAGATAAAAAAAATGAAAATTCATGAATCGTCCACGAAGCGCATTGCAGGGATCAAGGTCAGCCCGCAGGTCAGGTCCTGATTCAGTGCGACACAGACATTTGACCGCATACAGCCCCTTGGGAGACACGGTGTCACTGGCCGATTTCACAAAGCGGACTTGCACGACTTCGGGGTGGTCGCTCTCGCCCGGCATTGTCTCCGCATATTGGCCCATGCGGTCCAATGAGCCGTAGACGTCGGGCCCAATGACTATGACCTGCCCCTTCTCCTCGCTAATGGACTTGTTGCTGGGCGTTTCTCTGAGCGGCTTGAGGGTGTCCGCAGGAATGGCGGCGGCATGCAACATCGGGGCGACTCGGATTTTGATGCCCTTGGTGCGCAGTATACTCTCCATTACTGGTTCGGAGAGCGGTACCAGATAGCCTGTACGTCCCTCGTGCCGTTGCTGTTGATCAATTTGGGGAACTTGGATTTTTGCACCCCGAGGATCTTGACGTCAATACGTTTGTGGACAAACTCGGCTTGAGTGAGCCAGACACCAGTGTCTTCCCCTATGGATGTGTCAGCAATCATTTCACCCAGTTAAAAGTATTTATTACCAATGTCAGGAGCGATGAGAGCGCCCCCGGTCCCCCAAGCCGCGTCCTCAACAATCGGGTCTTCAGGAACCCGCGGCGGCAACTGCGCTCGTGGAGGTTCATCTTCCAAATCGTCATCTAGCAATGGGCGCTTCGTACTGGAATTGCGATTAGGTATTTAACAAGTGGGGAATAAAATCAGTCCACGCACTCTCTATCCAGCATGTTCTGCAACTTCACAGCGACTTGAGTGGGGCGCGCCTCCAGTTGGACGAGGTACTCAGGTTCCTCATTGGGATTTCTCTGAGTGTAGCCCACGATGTTGCCGTAGTACCCCTTAAACTTGACGTTGTGGCCGACGAGGAAGACCGCCCTGTCCAGGAACTCCAACCTAGGCTGTCGCTCAGCAGCCTTCTCCCATTCCACTGACCACCGACGTGGTGGCGCATCGGGAACCGCCGGATACCACTTGTCGATATGAAGGAACTGGAGGTCGGCTGTTGGTACAGAGAACTACAGAAAGGCTGTCAGAATAAACAAATCTGACGCGATTGTCAAGGCTCACCGAAACGTCTTGAGCCAGGTAATGATATGTTATCTAGAGCTCAAGTAAGTTTCACAAACGGGACACAGTGTGTTTTGCGCACCTTTCCATCCTTCGTGGTCTTGTCCACCGCGACCTTCAAACAGTCTGCATCGCACTAGGAGAAGACCCGGTCAAAAAGGTGAAGGTCTCGAAAATTGTGAAACCTACTGGGATGAACTCCACAAACCCGCCCACTGTGATGCCGAGAACGAACCCAATGCTGCCTTCGGCAGGCCCACGTACGACGTTGACCACATCGCTTACACGGAAGTCGCGCTGCAGGTATCGCATATGCAGGTGTCGCCGTTGTTGCTGGACACGCTGGACCATGCCGTCCTCTGCTTCGAGCTGCAGTTCCACCATGCCGTCTTGTGCGATGTCCAAAATGCGTGCCAACATCCCCCGTGCCTCTTGGCCATGCACAACTTTGACGTGATCGTCTGGAATCAAGGGTTGCACTAAGGCGAGAGCCTGCAACACAAGGTTGGTGACGAGCACTATGAAGGTGCTTTCGTTTTCGATCGTTAGACGTGTAATGGGGGTCACTGCCTCACGCTGCACCGCTGCGTAGCAGACCAGAACCTCTTTGTCCGTCCCGCCTTTGCCAGTTCCGCGCAAGGTGCGTTTCTTGTCCACTATCCGCGCGATCTGTCCAATCCGCCCTTCATACTCCCCCCGGCGTACCACCACAGAGTCACCTTCTTGAAGGGCACATGTGGTGCCTAGATACGGTCGAACTCGGATGTCCGGCCACAGTCTCTTCACTTCTGGCAGTGGGATGATCCCGGAGGCGCTTTTCTGCTTGGAGTATACGAGCACGTTGTTGCTGGTGTTGGCGGCGGTGAACCACTTCAGCTCCGTTTCCGACGGTCTGGCCTCCAGTGGAGAGAAAAATCTGCTGTCGCCGTTCCAAGACAAATGCTCCAATCCGTCTGAACGAAAGACCAGCTTGCGCCACGAAAATAAATGCTGGTGCTCGGGTTTCTTCGCGGTCCTCAGTGTCCTGTCCGGATACTGGTGTCGAAACTGAGCGGGGACGAATAGTCTCTGCGGTAGTGGGAGTGGTTTTGTGGTGGACGGGGGAAGACCGAGCATGCGTGGTGGACGTTTCTCCCCAGGCTTAGGCCTCTCTGCCTGGTCTGTGTCGACCTGGTGGATGTGCGGTATGCCCAAGGCTGTCGCGCTGTCCTGGACGAAAACCAGATCGCCCTTGCTTAGGGTGCCGATGGGGCGGGCAAGTCGTCGCCAGTGACCGATGTGCTCGATTGGAGGCGTGGTGAAGACGACGTGGAACCACGAATCGAGGGTGTCAATTTTGTCCGGCTTCGTACGATTTCGCACAAAGCAGGGGTACTGCTTCAAGGCCTGGAACAATAGCTTGAGGTCCGTGGTTTCGACGCAGACCGCACCAGATCCGATTGCGCGCGTGAAAGCGCTCTGGACGGCGTGCTCGATGTTGGGGTACATTAAAATGTGGCGGATGAAACTGAGCTCTGTCTTGGGCGGAACTGAGAACATGTATAGAGGATGGTCCAGGATGTCGGCAGGGGTAGGCAGTACTGCGCGCAAGCAATGTTTGTCGTTATCATCACCACGAAGAGGAGTCGCGCCACGGCGCGCTGGCTTAAGGCTGCTGGCCTTGTCCACGTAGTACTGGGCGATGGCCTCGTTCTCCAACGCTTCTTGTTCGAGGGTTTTGCAATTATTGAATATGGACGGGAGGCGAGGCCCTGAGATGGGCTCGCGGTCATCAACGAAGTCGCGGTCTTCCTCGCCCTCGCTGTCATCGCCATCGTGTCGCGGTTCTTCTCGAGGTCCTCGTCATTGTCGTCGGCATCTACATCTAAAAATGACAGCACCTTCTTGCGAATTCGCTCCTTGCGAGAAAGATGCTAATGTGCAATCTCAGTAAATCAGTAGACATGAAAATTGAAGCGTACCTTTGTGCGTTGACGTTTGGGGGGCAGGGAAGGTGCAGCGGATTCAGAACAGGGACAAGTAGATTTCTGTAGGTATTTGGTCAGTCCATGGCGCGCACTGGTGCAGCACAAAGGTGTGGCACACCTCACGACGGATGTTGTCTACAAGCATGGCTTGTGCAGGGCTGGGTGACCGAGAATGAGGACCGCATTGCTGAATGGTGTGAGTCAATATGTATAGATGAAGAACAAGCTGAGCACGTACCTGGGGCGGGACGGTATCCGGTAAGATTTCCTCTGTGGGCGGGCTTTCCGACATGGGGCTGCCGGGCAGAAACAAGGGCGTAGGGGCACGCGACCCAGGCAGCGGCGGGGGCTCGTCGGGAGCAGCAGTGAGCGCAAAAGGACTCGGGGAGCGAGAATTCCACCGTGAGTGCACGGAGCCGCCTGAGGGTGTCGGGGGCAGGATCATGCCTGTGCTTTCGAACTGGTGGATAGCCCGGTCCATGTGCTCGAAGTCGCGGCGGTCGAGGGCGCGCGCCATGGCTTCATGCGAGTCCTTGTCATCCTCCTGCTCTGAGTCAGAATCTTCTTCATGGTCATCCTCAGATTCAGATGCGTGGTCGTCAATATAATCGGCGGCAGTGAACGCGGAAGACATCTGAAAGAAAGATCAAGTCAGCATCGCGTCGGGACATCAGGTCTGCTATAGCGTGTCGGCCCGCTCTGCCACTTGCAGCATAACGCTTCTTCTCTCTTTTTTTGACACGTTATCTCGCGTTTTTTTCTCACTCGAGGTGTGCGGCATGCATATTTTATCCATTGCATATACTCTACTTAAAACTACCTAAGAATTTGGCGGATACTTACAAGGGCGGTGGGTGCTTGATGTGGTCGGGAGCAAATGGGAAAGTTAAGCGCTAGCCAAACAATGCCATCATAGCGAGGGCGCAGACGGCATCGAGATGCCGTCTGAGCTCCCATGATCAGTCATTTGTCTGTCACACGCAAGGCTTTCCCGCCTTGGTCCCGACCACCATGTCGTCGCGGGCTATGGCGGGACTGGCAGTGGCGGGGAGGAGGGCAGGAGGGGAGTGCGTGTTAATGAAAGAATACATGATTTGACCTACCCAACGCGTAAAGGAGACGACCTGAAGGACGAAAATAAAGATGGAAATCAATGAGAAATAAATACACAAGTGCAAGTAAGGGCTCACCCGTATGGCAAAGACATGGGCCGGTGCTGACACCTTGGATAGGAGGATTAGGAGCGGCCCGCACGAGGAAGGTAAAGACGTACGCAACTTCCAGGGATGTGGCGGGGTGCTGATTAAAAACCGAAGTCTGGCATGAGGTACGTACCTCGACGGCGACCCCGGGACGCGATACGCTGTATGTAAACCGACTACGAGCAGAGGGCAGAGGGCCCACAATGTACTCGTACTGTCATCTGGGCGGGCGAGTGGTGATTTGAACGATTGATGGACGTGCTGAGCAGGACCAAGACCTACAACAAGTCAAGATCATGAAGGGCATAACTCGGTGCGTGTAGACTTACTCGGGGGGGGGTGTGTCTGGCGGCTGACCTGTGGTGGCGTCAGGATGAGAGACAGAATGCGACCACCTAGTAATGATTTCTCTGTGAGTTCACGGAGATGGGTGTGGATGGGCTGGGACGATGTACTTGTGAGGTGCATATGGGCAGGCCCAAGGGCGAGAGAATGCGAGGGCGTACTTATGATTTTTCTACGAGTTCATTAGGTCTGGAGGACGACGGGGAGAAGGTGTGAACGGGCTGGGACGACGTACTTCTAAGGTGTGTATCGGCCCCGTTTACTTGTCAAGTACCTCACTTGAATGAGAATAGGTTTCAGGGCGGTACAGCGAAAGAAAAGGGAGAGACGTATGAGGTTGATGTGACAAGGATTGAAGCGGACGACGGACTTGAGGTGCGTATCGGTGGGGTGAGTTTGCGAAGCTGATCTTGTCATTGGAGTACCGCTGACGCTTTACCAGACAGAATGATCAGAGGACGAAGCGAGCCCGGGATGAAGCGCTAGAGCATGAGACGTATAGCGGTAGCTCGACCACTTGTACGCGCATGGTCTGAGCAGATAATTCAGCTTGGCTTGACCTCAGACGAGTGGAGAAATAATGAGCAGACCGAGACCGACATGACAGCGCATGTCCCACACTGGAACGCGTAAGGCGACCGGCACGCGCAGGGGGCGACCACTGAAATTAACGCTACATTCAAGTCCTACTATGTTCTACTATTTGGTCTTTGATGGCACACCACCGGCACATCAGCCGATCAATGCGATCAAGTCGCGTACACGCTAACGTGGGGACGCGTTGTTGGACGTGTTTGAATGCACACGTGTTGGTACTGAGCTGTGTAGCATATATAACTGCCTTTAGGTTCAATTGGATACTCATAATCATACTCATATGAAGTCAGTACATAGCAATTAGTAAAAACGGTCACAATATGAATGTAAATGTCGCATTGATTGGTTGATGTGCCGGTGGCATGCCATCAAAAACCAAACAGTAGAACATAGTAGGAATTGAATGTAGGGTTAATTTTAGTGGTCGCCCCCTGGGCACGCGTAAGCCCAGAAAGCAGTGGCAGGTGTATGCTGAGGACAGAGACATGAGTAAGAGGGAGTGTTAAGATGAAGGCGAATCACAGGTGTAGGTCAAGGGTGTCATGTTAAAGGAGGCGTGAAAGACAAGCAAAGTCATGGTGGTAAGGGCAAGATGAGGAGAGACAAGGAAACAAAAGAAAATGTCTTCCGTTCCGGTGGAAAGCTTTATCAGGGTGGCCTGCATTGTCAATTGCCATATTGGGAAGAGAAGTGCCGCTTGGACCAAAGCGCTGATGTATGCGATTGGTCGAGGTAAAAGAATAACGAGGACAATGGCGGCTTGGGGCCGCATGCAAGACATTCAGAGAAACCAAAGCGCGGTGATGAGCCGAAAAATTGGGGGACAATGATAGAAGCCAACATTTTCGAGTCATGCTCTCTCAAGTCCTCCACCTTCAGTTTCGCCACCATGAGCGCACTGAGCCCACGTTGACTACGCTCTACAGCGCGCGCACCCGCATCAGGACGGCAAACCCGCTCTAGACAGAAACCCCAAAAGGTTCGTCTTAATTAATTGCCAGTCAGCACAAATATATACTTACAACGACCTGAATCAGAATGACATGCCAGTTGTTGCAGGCAAACGCAAACGTGCGCCGGAAGGCAAGAAACCAGCAGACACGCGTAGCCACAAGAAAGCCAAGAATAATCGTGAAGTGGTGCGTAGCTTTGCTTTCGGAACATCCAAACTAGACCTTACCAATTTCAGGGAGAAGACGGAGACGCAGACACAGAACAGGTCGCGGAGCCGTCGAATGGAATGGTAAGTGTTTCTTCTTCCTCTTGTGTTGAGGTTTTGTGGCTAAAAAATGGCAGGTCAACGTGAAACTTGCCTCTGAGGCACTTGGACCGGTCCTCAGTTTGCCTGTATTGTCGGGTTTTTTTAGCTGACGATTCCAAGGTTGAAGAGAACACCGCGTCTGAGCCATTGAGATCGGTAAGGCCCCCGTCATTATACTGAGGTTTTATTCACAATTTTCAGGTCGAACCGCTGCCCACTTCTGAGCCACTTGTACCGGTAGGGTTTTTTGTCGGCGTATTTCAGATTTTGGCCTAACGTTTCACAGGTCGATGAAGAACAAGATCGCGAACGCGAGAAGACACCAGTCGAAGGCGAGCCTGACCTGGTGATTACGGGCACAAAGGGATTCGTAGGGCTCTTTCTTGTGACTTTTTCAATTCATGCCTCACGCGATTTGTCTCAGAGCGACCGCAATTCGTCAAGGTAGAACTCCCGACTTTCCCTGGGTTCCAAGCGATGGGGCAGGTGAGAGGGTCCACATAGCAGTCACATTTTGACACTGATTCTGAGTTCTTCGAGCAGGATGTACACGTTGGTCGGGCTCCTAGGGCCGAATCATCCACGACGCAGCTTAGCTGGCCGCCTTCTTCACCAGCTCCAGCGCCCGTGGTGTCGCCCGCCTCCACAGTCGTCTCGTGGTGTCAATCCCCCGACGTATCGCCCGCCTCACCCCGCGATAGCTCAGCGGCAGCGTCATATCTGCTGGCACCAACACCCGGGTACCCAACGCCCGCCCGCCCCTCAAGCCACGTCCCACGCCTTGACCTCCGCCAATTCCCAGCCGCAAACGCCCCTCTGGTGCTAAATGCGCGCTCTGCCACCCAGCTTCGTGCGCCTCGGACACCAACCCCGCAACCTGACACTTGGGAGCAGGATGAGGAAAACGAGTACCCCGCGGACAACGACGACTTTCCTGATGACAACGACCAGGTCAAGCGCGTCGCTCCTGCCGACGTCGAGGTCACGGCTACCGGGGACGACTCGGAGGAAGAGCAGCACGACATGGACGACTCGGGTGGCAGCGGATCTGACTGGGGGCAAGAGCGTCAAGAACAGCGAGCAAAGGAAGAACGCCGGACACTGAGACGCAGTAAACGTGACCAGCAGGACCAGGAGGATGTCGAAGTGGGACTAAAGCCGGAGTGGCGACAGCGGCCGCCGCAGAAATTGAGTGATTCCGACGACTCTGTCGACAGCGAGGATGACAATGCCCAAGCCAAACTGCCAGCCCGGAAGAAGGCGGCGGGAAAGAAGAAGGCGGCGGGGAAGAAGAAGGAGGCGGGGAAGAGGAAAGCAGCGGCGAAGCCCACGAACGACACCGACGACGACGGTTCGGTCGGGGACGACAAGGGAGATGACCACGGGGATGACGATGAAGATGTGCACGGCGGTCCGTACAAGTCTGGCCCACCATCGAAGGACATACAAGACCGTTTGCGGAAGGCGCAGCAAGACCTGGTCAACGTCGTGGAGGAGCTGGCCACAGAGGCGAATAAGCCCCAGGAGTTGCTCTGGGCGGTGATCGATGGGGACCCCAAACGCGTGAGGCAAACAAGCGCGTGGAACATGTTCCAGTGCTGGCTTCATGCGCCCACCGGTGGAGACCAAAAAAATGATGCAGAATGTGAGTATTCACAGGCCCCTCAGGGACGCTAAGATTCTAATGTACCATCTAGTATCCAAATCCGAAAACATGAAGCGCGATAAAGCCCAGTACACAAAAGAGCTGGCGAAGCTGGGCCTCGACGCGAAAGACCGGACGACGAAGGCCGTGCTGGCGAAGATGCCATGGCTGTCGACTTGGCATGCTGCGTACGTGACCGAGATGGCGGAAAACCGCACGCCTGAGGCGAAGAAGCGTCTGGTCGCGAGTATTGCTGCGGATTGTACAAAAATCGTGAGTTCCGAAGTCGAGAAACCCAAAATTTGCTGACTTCACTCCTCAGAGCGAGAGTGCATATCGGGACATCGGATGTCATGTGTTCGGGGGCGTTATCGACCCCGAGGGTGGCAGCAAGACTTTTGGGGCAACTCACGCGTTCAAGACGATGCGCCAGCGTGATGCGACTCGATGGAAAACGATGACGAAGGAGGGGGAGTCGAGAATTCAGTAAGTGCTCTGAGTGGATTTGAATGACTTTGTTGCTTGACTGACGCCACTATAGTGTTATTCAGATGGAGATCGAAGGATCGAACGCCGGCACCATTGTCCACTCCCAGCGGATGCGAGAACTGCAGCGCGATCGCCCAGAAATAGAGGATGGTACTGTGCTGGGCGACCGAGACTCCGCCCGGAAATTCATCAAAGACTGTGTTCTCACTGACCTGCGTACGTGGATCCTGTTATTCATATTGATATCCCTGCCAACGGGGCCCATATGGGCCCAAAAACCCTTTTTTTTTTTGCCCTGCGGGGCGTGATGCGTGACAGAATCTGGGAGCTCCCAGCAGTACCTGGGAGCTCCCAACAGTATCTACTCTGGGTGCACCCAGCCAAAAAAGAAAGTATTAGTGGGAGCTCCCATTGGCTGGGAGAGCCCTGGGATTCCCCTTGTACTGGGGACCCTCTTAGGGTAGTCATCTCTCAATACAGAAACCACCCTAAGTAGGGTCCCAGAAGTGTCTGCCTGAAGTGGCCGGTGCGCTCATCTTCATTTCCTTCTTTCCGCGATCGCACGGGAGCCCTGGCTTGGGTGCGTTGAGGAACACACTTCGGTCGCTAGGATGTTGACGGAAGCCGCGTATATGCTTCCCAGTCTTTTCCGTCCCATTTCCTCCTCCCTTCCGCGTCCTGCTTTTCAATCGTGGCTGACTGGCTTTCTTTGACAGTGTGCACCCGCGGCAGACCTCCCATTGCAGCCCATATTCGTATTTCGAAGCCTTGACGCGGGCAGGGATGATCTAATTTCTTTGCATTCCCTCGCTGTGGTCCCGTGCGTCCTATTTTCATTTCTATTTTTGATTGTTGGTGGGTTGTTTCGGATTATGGCTGTCGAAGCAAGGGCGCGGATGCTGATGCGCATTGTGGATGTGCGCGGACTGAGGGAACGAAGAACTTGACGAGACTGCCTTGACCTCGGGGTTGGCAAGCGCAGAGGAACCACTATTTTGCCGTGGAGAGCAGACCCCGTGTCCAGTCTAATCTAGACAGTGCTTCCTCTTCGTACACAGAATGTGGTAAGCGATGCGGAGTGGGCGTCGCGAGGCGTTGCGGAGGAGGGGAGTCGCTAAACGTTTCTGAGAGCCAGGCTACACCAGAAGATCTAGTCTGCTTTGTCTGGGGCGTACGCATCGTCCTTCTCCCCCCGAGTCGAGGACGTGCGCGTTCGCCATTGGATCCCATTGGATACGCAAAGTGCTGCCATACGCTTCCCTCGCCCCTTCTCAGGCTCGACTCCGTGGCGCTCGCAGCTGATGCTAAATGCCCGTTACTCGATGCTTGAGGAGCACGAGCGCCCCTTTCTTCCATGTCCTTTGTTAAGTTTCCTGTCGTGTTGTTTTCTTTGCTTTTTTTCTTTTCTTTAGACCACCGTTGGTGACAGGAAGAGGGGAGCTATTCATCATGCGCTCGGTCGGTTCTGTTTCATACAGAGGTCTCATGTTGTATCCTCATTTTGTGTTGGCGCTGTTTCGCCGGATGTAATTCGTCTCGTGATGAGGTGGCCGTTGTTCAACTTCGTTCTGTCACAAAAATTCATCTACCTTGTTGGGAATACAAGTCAACGTTGACAATGCGGTGCGACGAGTCCACGCCCATCCCACAAGTCTGATACCTGGCCCCAAATACAGAGTTGGATTTTCTCGCAACTCCTGTCCCGGTAGCCCGCAACCAATTAAAAACATTCAAGACGGATGAAAAACCCCAAAACAGCGCTGCAATGTCTTTTTTGTGAGGGCGAAGATTGCAATTGTGCTAATTATCCTACTAGGACTTCTTTGCCTTCCTAGCTTGCACTTTTATCAGTCCTTTTCTCATTTTCGTACTCGATTCATTCGAGTTATTTACGCAATACTGTATACCAGCTGCCGACTAGTGGATCTTTACAAGAGCCTTATACGCGCCCGATAACTGTTGAACTGTGGAAACATGAACCGTCTTGATCCTGTTCTTTCTTGGAATTTGGCCCCAGTTTCCGGGATGAGATAGATAGGACAAAACTTCGGGGTAGTCGGAATGGGAAGGGCGGGGAGGACGGAGATTTAAGATGGGGGAAGCGAAGGGTCGTTGAAGGAGGACGAAGCGACGGGATTGGCTTAGAGTTGTTGTGGACAACTATGGGAAAATCAATATGCCGGAATTGAATTCAGGTTTGATTCTTGGCTGCGGCATGGTGGAGTTCAAGAACTCAAAGGGAAAAATTACGGCATGCCTCGAGACTCTTCCAAATTATTGTATCTGAATCTGAATACTTGATTTGGAAAGTAAGAAACGAACGAGTAATTGGTGGCCGTAAACACAGTGAAGCTGAGACTCACAACAGATGGGTGAGCTGCATGAACATGCGGTTGAAAATGGATTAATTGTTAACAGATAGGTCACGGTATGGAAACAGAGCATTAGATATAAGGAAAGTCCTACGCGCATGGGACGGTGTCCTAATGGACAACGAAAACCTGCCAGATAATTGGATCTGGCAGTCTGGCGTTTTGGTGGGTGTAAGTAAATTCCTTCCTTCCTCCAGGATGGAATCACTAGTTGCTAGCAACACCTACCGAGTCTCACACTGTCTGTTAATGGGCGTGCATAAGTGCATTTCCCCAGTGGGCTGAGTATACTGAATAGATAAGATGCAGGATCCTTCCTGAAGAGCGCGAGAGGGGACCTGATAAGCTCAGCGTGCCACCTGCCTTTTCGCTCCACCAAAATTTAATAAATAAATAGAGTTGTTGAATTGGGGTGTATAGTTGTTAGATTTTAGTCAAAATTATGCAAGAAGCTCGCTCGTTGCTACTGGGGACAAATAAATTATTGTGAAGCCAAGCCAGAGAAACACTAACATTTACTACGTGATGTAAGCCAAGCTCCGTACGTCTTGTCAATACTGAAAGGTGAACTGAAGGACACTTTCGGTCACCCCGAAAATTTTCCTGTTCGTCATCAAACTGGGGATCAGTTGTAATACTACACTACATTTTGTGAATATCGCAGAGAATAGGCCCAAGCTCTTGGTGTCGACTGCGGTGTAGTTTCAATGGCTGTTCGCACTTTGATGATTCTGCGAGTGTTTCGAGCGTGTAAAGTTACAAGGTGTTCGCAAGACTACTGTTGCCAACGAGCAACGTATACGAGCAACTGTTTGGACAAAAGGATACCTATGGGAGGGGCGTGTTTGAAAAAATATTACGGAGTACAGTAACAAACCGGGAAGCGAAACGTAAGCAGGAAGCGAAACGCTGCATTGTTCCACCACTTCGGGCCATGTTGAGAATCCTGAATTTTAGTAGATGAATCTACAGCATATGAAGTTGAATGGCACAAAAGGTCTTGGCTCGGAACCCCCTGTAGAGCCCACGCTATGCAAGTCTTTTGAGATCATGCATTTGTCACTGTTAGACGGTGGTCTGATATTTCATGCGCCCGCAGGAGGTATAAGGCAAACCCAGACTCTGAAACAGTGTGTTTCAGGTCGTAGATGCAAAATATCCATATGCCAGATTGCCAAGTTCTGTGGCTACTGTGTACAAGCCTGTTTGCAACTGTTTCGCTTCCTTGTTATTTACTCACATTTGGCCTCCAAAAAAGATCAACATTGTTCTCTACAAGGACGGCACCAAACTACCCAAAGGTTTGTCTCAGTAGGAAGCTAGGATGCCCTGTCGCCTATCCATTACAACAGATTGGCCAATTGGGGCAGTATCGCATATGTAATTGGGCGCCGAAGCCGACCGTTTCGCTTCCCGGTTTGTCACTGTATCTTTCAACCGTCTCACCCCAGGACTTCTCATACAGGGATACCAGTGGTATCAACGGCGACCAACTGTCCAGCCTGTGTTGTCACATACAACGTATGCTGCTGAACAACCCCACCCCGCCCAAACGCAGCCGAAGTCGGGCTGTCGAACTCGACGGGGCTCCCCGGCGCATTGAGCTGCCCGAGCATCCCATTCCCCTGCGCAGGCGGGAAGAATAGCGTGAGTGTGTCTGGAAGTGTCGCCGCCCACACGCGCCCCGCTGCATCAAACACAAAGTCGTCGAATTCGTCCGTCCCATTCGCGGATCCGAGCACCTCAATGGGCCCGGCTTGAGCAACATTTCCGCCACGCACTGATATCGGAATCCGCGAGAATGTCTTCTTCTGCGAGTTGGTGAAATACAGATCACCGCCGCGTACGTGGAGGCCGTTGATGCCGAACGCAGGCGCGGGTGCGCCGGGCGCGAACGCATCGTCTTGCGCTGCGATGCGCACAACGCCCGTCCGCAGATTGATTTGCCATACTCGTCCTGCAGCAGTGTCCGCGCCGAGGACGAGGTCAGGCTCCCCCGGAACGGCGCCAAGCCCGTCCAGAAACATGCCATCGGGGACGTCTGCAGCCTTGTTGACCACAGGCGGACCACCCGAGCTCAGATCCACGCGCCAGATGGCGATAGTACCGGGGACAGCACTAATTGTCGTGACATTGAGAACAAGGGCGATGATCCCGTAAACGTCGGGCTCGACCTCAGCAATGCCGAAGAGGGTGACATTTGGGAAGGTGTGAACTTCGTCGAAAGTCGGGTTCTCAGCGTTGGGGTCGAGCATATGGAGCGTCGAGGACTCTGGAGAGGTAATTAGAAGTTTCCCGTTTGGTCGCACGGCAAGGTTCTCGAGGAATAGGCCAGTAGGTGATTGGAGTACGAGTCTCGTGGGGAACGTGAACGACGAAGCCGTACAGACGACGAGGGATAGGAGTAGAGGGAACAACATTACTCTGAACAAGTATCAAGTAGCTGGCAAGGCGTAGCAGGGTTCTTCACTAGTCTGTCCATCGCTTATATATTTGTACCTGAGGCGTGGGGATCTTCCACACGAGCTGAGCGCTAGCTTCGGGGGCACTGAGTAACCGTATTCCCAGTTCTCTTGCTCTAGAATGTTGTTAAAGCGGTTGCAAGAGGTTGGGATTGAACAGTAGGACCAGATAAGTATCAGACATCATTGTCGCTGCACAGTGAAATGATACTATCGGTCCTACGGACAGCGCGCTGAAATGCAGATGGTATTTTTGATACGGCAGGTATGACGGCGAACAGAGATTCTTTCCACCACACTGGCGTGGAAGATCGGGCTCCAGAGCCTTTAAAGTGACCGAGGATACGGGGGGAAGAAAGTAGCAGCCGCTACCCAGGAGTGCCAGCGGCGGTGAAAAAGCTCAAACGAAAGAGCTTTTCGAAGAGCATCACAGCAAGGGTTTCATGAGGATCTGTGCAGAAGGGCGACTCCGACAGCCACAGCAGCTGAGAGCAAGAACCATGGCGTGAGATGTTTCGTCACAGGGGCATCCCGATGATCTCCGACGCATTTTCCGGATATCCTGGCACTATTCGGAAATCACCCAGGTCAAGTGACATCTGTACAGCTAATTCCACATGTGAACATATTACCAGACTTCTTAATTGAGCATCATGTTGTAGACATTCAGAAAGTGCCATGCCAAGTATAGATCCCATTGTGGACATGTTTATCTCTCGATTGGGGATTGTTGTTTGACTCCAGGCATGTACCAAATGATGGATAGAAAAGAGGTTCTTCTCTGCATCAAAGGTGATCAATGAATATGCTTGCACCTTATTGGTCATTTTGGAGAACTGTAAAGAGCCATTCCCCAGTTGGCCCCAGAAAATGTGAGAGAAATTCCATGGGCTCCTGTAATTCCTCTTCAGATGGCCCATTGGACAGAAATGTGTACTTGGATGCATAGCTGAAGATTTGCTCTGAAATTCCATTATGATGAAGGAATGCACATTGCTGCAGGAACCGAGCTGTTAGTGGTCTGAGCTGGGCAAAGCTCATTTGCCATGTTGTGTATACTGTATAGGCATAACGGTCATGAGACTGAGCAGGCTTTTCACTGAGTAGTTTTGCTTGGTTCTTTGTATATAGAGCCAAATAGCTGTCCAGATCCAGAGATTTTGATATGAATGCCCCAGCCTGAACAATTGCAGTAGGGAGATAGTGCAATGCTTAGGATTTCTCATCAAAATCGAATGAGTTTTTAGGCTTAGTGGTCTGACCTGTACAATTTCTGTTGCAGGTTGTTCAGTATGAATTGTTGTGCAGCACTCTTGAGTAATAATGACACTGCATCTCCCTCTTCCAAATCTGACACAAAGGAATCTGACCCAGCATAAACACAGTTCAGGATTCCGAGAGGTTATAATAATATTCCCATGATTGCATGCAGGAATAAAATCATTCAGATCCAGGCTTGGGTCATCTGCATTGTCAAAGAAAAGAAGCCATTCTTTAACTTTGCTGGTCAGCCATAGTAAGCCATCTTGTTGGGAATTCCCAGAATCTTTCATAACAGCTATGTTCTTGAGACCTGCATCAATTGTTTCAATGGTGCTGGTGTCTATAAAAAAAAATGTCAGAGAAGCTGGAACATAAAACCGAGTCAACAAAAATTTCCTGGGTGGATGATCAAGCTCACCAGGAGAATGACTCATTTATGAATTTCAGAGCAATCTGTGTCTTGCCAGCACCTCCAAGTGTTAGAATAAGCCGTGCCGGTTAAGTGACAAGCGATGGCGGGGCGAAGTCAACAGCAACAAAGAAGGTACGTTTGTCCTCAGAAGTACATGGTGGTGGTACGGAGGCAAACGGTCAAGATCACGTCACGGCAAATTAGCCGATGAGAACGTCGGTACGTAATGCGGTCCGTATATGCCGACGAATTCCGTACGGCTCGGAACCCACAAATCCTAACACCAAGTCCATGCAGCACATAAATGTTCTGGATTCCTCTGTTTGATGTGAAAAAATGGTGCATTTTGTCAAGAATATTTCTCCTGCCCTGAAATATTCTTGAGGGAGGAGGACAATGGTTGGGAATTTGAGAAGCTCAGATGTTGCTAGGCTGGAATGCTTGCTGTGAAACGAGCCTGACATGCAGATTATGCGCAATTAATTGTTGCACATGGATATTCACATTAGGACCCGACCCATCCCCACCCAGTGATAAGCCGTGAATTCGCCATTGCCTGAAATTTAACATTTTCTGGATTTACATTATAGATACACACACGTCTGGGTCTATGACGAGTCCCGAGTCAGTAGACCTGGAGCTATACACTGAAAACCAAATACGGAACCAGTTGCGGATGAGCATCCGGAAAACACATATACTGGATGCCTCCGACTAATAAGCCATCGGTTCTGGATTCGACTGTCGTACAATAGGCAGGAGGTTACAGGTAGTCCAAATAAGCATTAGGGAATATGATATCCACTCTGGGCCAATAATTGAGCTCACAGCAAGTTTATCTTGGACAGGTTTCAACATTGTTTATCCATGCTGGTAGCGAGATGATGACGTGTTCGATCACGTGATGGCTCCAGAAACTTTCAAACCGCAATGGGCCGGATCCGGATAAGGTGCCCTACACCCATCAAATATTGATCAGCTCAATATGGCAACTGAGTTCGAACCCAATTTAGGAATTGATCTTTCACTTGGGCTATGAAGGGGACCAGGGTGTCTAATTGAAGGCAAAAGACCCAGGGTTCCGGATTTCCAAGAATCATCCAAGGGACACCAGTAGCAAGCCCAGGAAATCCAGAATACTAGAACCGATTGGGTGCTAAGTAAAAGTCTTGATCATGTCAGGGACAAATCAGACAAATAGGTATCCTGCTCAACCAGGACCCGCCTCAACAGTTAAATGGTCTAAAGCAACACTTGGGCTACAGACAAGTTCAGAGTGCCTATAAAGAGGCATTTTATAACTTTATCATATCCAACCATAATACCTCAAGGGACTGATCCGGAACCAACATTTCTAGGATCTAGTTAAATCAGTCAGCAAGGTCTTGGCGATCACATTTCATATACTAAGTCACAGACATGGATACACCAGTAGATTATATATCAAGTTGTAATGTTATTTTTAGATGTACAGTATATAAGGAGGACAGTCTGTAGGGAGAGAGCATGGAATCCTACCCAGGCGCTGAAAGCGGAGAAGGCTGGTGGTCTCTCCAGCAAGTAAAGAAGGGCAGAACCTCCGGCTTGATTCATTGAGGCTACTCCAATAAAGGATGTGCTTGTATTTTCAAGTCATCACAAATCTATCAGCTTTATTCAGGATAATATCCTTGTGTGTGTGTTTTAAGTGTGCTACATGTGTTTCCGGATTTGTTGCATGTTGCGTGTCAAATTGGTTCACTACTCCTGTCTTACGAGGTTAGAGTGGGTGACCCAGAGTTGCAAAACTATAAATTGAACCTTGTCTAAGGATAAACCATCGAGCCTGCTTATAGCGCTCCATGCAATCTTAAAAACAACTGTTCCCATGTATCTTCTATCAGTACACAAAGACCCGTACTCAGTCGTACTCTCAGGGATTGTATCTGGAATCACTTGTGAAGTTTGGTTGGTTGTTGTTTTAGGTTTTGCGTTAGTTTTGGGATTTGTGAATCCTAGACAAGAGTGCACTTGTCACAGACAAGCCTCGCGTTCAGGAGTGCAGTACTCAAGGATTGGGTGGTGCGGTATTAGCTCGTAAAATGATGTGATAAAAGGCTAACTACTACAGACGAATGCTACTCTACTTTATACTGTACAATGAACCGTGTGAACTATGGCTAAGTATATACATGAAATAAAATGCATGCATAATGCATATGTGAACCAGTCCATAACAGCATGGAAAGTGTTCTGCAACAGCATGCCTTCCTGATGCGCAAGTGTTCCATGAGGCATGATGTCATACATGCTGTTCCCCTCCTGTTGTTCTATTCTAGTCAATGACTCATCCCTGTCTCGTGACTTCTTGACAAATCCATGTGACATGTGAGCGCTTAAGATCATGATCTTATCTCTGGGCACCTAGATGGATGATAAACAGAGGGTCGAATCGTGACAGCACTTTCCTATTGCATTCAGCCCGTTGGATTCGCATATGGTTGTATTTCACCCATAGACCACTGGCACATGTTTCACCGGGCCACCAGTACCATGCAGGTGTCCCTGACCCCTAGGACGACCTTGGCCACCTACTGAGATTTAGTAATCACTTTGGCAGAGTGACATATTACTTCTCCCACCTGTGATGTACAGTGGCTGAGAATTATCTTGGGAAAGGATGATACCTTCAAGATGTTGCTAGAAATCAATCGGGATCTTTGCAGAGGCATATCAATCACTACTGAAGTTCCACAAGGGCAATGACTGACCAAGGAAAGGATTAGGACGACATACATGGAGAGTGCAGAAGATGTGGCAAACACAACCACATTGTTGTATGCTTTCTCTTGTTCAATCACTCGGACCACCCCGGATCCGGCCTGAATCCTTTCCCACCCGTCGGCCCCGGCTCCCATTCAGCCTCCATTGTCTGGGGGCAGTCTCCTACCCACCCTCACATTCTGGGGCTGGGGCAAAACAGTGTTGGCATGGCCGGGTCAAAGGTCAAACACAGTTGACGAAAATGACGCTGACGGCCGGTTGACGGTGTTTGACGGCAGTTGACGGCATTTTAACAGCAAACTCAAAAAATCATTCTACGACTCCCTGCGCCTTGCATGACACTTGTTACAATAGCTACACTAGGTTCTCTCATTATTCTTCCATTTATACTATGTGACACCGCCCTCATGGTGCTGCAATGATGATATTTTGCATGCCAACATTGACAGCCTGAGTGGTTGAAATTGGAGTGTTCCAGAGGAATATGTGGGCATCGGCAAACAAAGTAATTGTCGGGGGCGATGAATTGAAGGCTGAGAGGCCCTTCAGGAAACATCTTCAACTGGCCAATGTCTCGCCAGCACCACACAATGGCCCCGTCGAAGTGCTCCCTAAGTACCAAATTCGGCAAAGTGGTGTGGGCCCGTTCGGCCTTGTATATCCAATTTAATGTTAGATGGTGAATGGAAGTTTGGAATCTGCAGTAATCGAATATGGGTCCCCCAGGTTCGCCTGCCATATATGAAACTTTGGATCGGAGTCTGGGGTCAAAGGTCGGAATTTGATTCACAAGGCTGAGATGAAATTGTGCACAAGGAGCCGCAAATCCATTCAACTTTGAATTCAGGCGAAGTCTATCAAACGCTCTCAATTTTATTTGCATTTTTTCAAAATTTGTGGCAGAGTTTCTTGGGTGTTCCCAAAAAGGAAATTTCGTTTGACAGCTTTCGTCAAATGCCGTCAAACGTTTGTCAAAGTCTTGACAAATCATCAAACACCGTTTGACACCATCATAGCCAACACTGAGGCAAGACAGAGTAGTGGTAAGCAGAGTAAATTACTACACGGGAGAAACTCATAATACAAAACGACACATTACTGATTGCCGATACTAATGCTCCCGCACTTCAAATGCCTCAACCACTCCACGGAGGCTGGCATTTAACAAAGGTACACAACATAGCTGCATTTCAGAAAAACATTCCGTGCCGACACCTACCACTCATAAAATTTTCAGGATTTGCTCCACTGCATCCAGAGAGGTCCCCAAGCCCTGCCGCCATTTTTGAATGAGGCTCGACACTGAGAAAAGATGAGTCGTAGCATTTTGGCCAAGCCGGTGGCTATGTTGTTTATCTTTGTTAAATGCCAGCCTCCGTGGAGGGGTTGGGGCAGTTGAAGTTCAGAAGCATTAGTGTCGGCAATCAGTAATTTGTTGTTTTGTATTACAATTATGCCCAATACAGTGAATCTTGCCTTGTGTAACACCACTGTGTCTTGCCCCAACCCTGGAACATGAGGGTGGGTAGGAAACTCGTCTGGGGGAGGCTTAAGGGTTATTAAGAGATAAGGATTAATCTTAAGGGTTCGCTTAAGACCTTAATTTCCTTTTTGGGAAGTGACGCAAGAATACATTCAGTGGTACTTCTATGGCTCATACTTGTCTCCCAAGCCCTCCATTGCCCCGTAATCCAACTGCACATCCTCCATTAGTTCTGCTTCACAATTAATGTCCACCTTCGTCAATTTGACAACGGGTTTTTTCACCACACTGCCGAACAGCAGTGCCAGAGTGGTCTTGGTCTAGTTCTTGATCTTGGGTGGTGCGCGAGTCGGATTCGGGACCAGAGTCGGCTCCTCCTCCTCCTCCTCAATGTCTTTGTCCTCAAATTCAGTGGCCCTGGTGTTAGAAATCCACTTATTTATTTCCACCTGCCACTGGATCCGGGAAGAAATGAGGTTATTGCCCTGGGTGCCACTGGGTCGTAAATTAAATTGAAGTTTTCTTTAGCACCAAAGAGATGCCGGTGCGGTGCCCTGGTTGCCAACCGGACTGTTAGCCCTTAAGGCCTTAAGCTTCAGCCGGCCAGGTCTTAACCCTTACGTTAAGGCCTTAATAACCCTTAACTCGCTTAAGGCATGAACCATTAAGCCAACACTGGCCTCCAAGCTTCAGTATAAAGCCACTGCTGCCACGCTTGACACGATGCACACGGCATCGACCTCCGCGCACCATAATGCCTTTGAGTTCGACTATTGCAGCATGTCCAGCACAAGCATCGCCCACGCACATTGTTTCTACCCATCAACCCTCATGGACACACTTCATCTAGGGTGCCTTTGGTTTTCCGCTCAACTGACCCAACGCTCGATCTCCCCGCATACCTGCACGCGTACCTCGCACGCGGCCGGATACTGAAAGTATTGAGGGAGAAGGGAGTTGGCGCCGGTTGTATCCACAGCCCGTCCCCTCTTATCAGCCCTGGCCTCCTTTTGCTGATTCAGGATACTGCGCATTTTCTCTTTCAGCGGCATCCATCGTGTTCGTGACCAATAACTTGGTCTTTGGAGCGCCGTAGCGCAGACACAAATCTGCATCGGTCGCGAGTATTGTGTGTGCCCCGTTCCTTTCCTATACCTTAGCTGTTTACGTTCTAGATGTTCCACTCCGCCACCCAACGTCATCCTGAGTCGAATGAGCTAGGCGACTGCAATCCTAGCAGACCCTCAACAGACCCTTCTCTTTTGCATCGCACCATCTGCCAATTCGACGCTTGCAAGCGGTATTTCAGTGCGTTCCTCCTCCACCGTCTTTCATTCTCCTCTGCCTCCATCTCCTCATCTCTTCGTACTTCGTATACATCAGGAAAATGTTTTTGAGCTGGCACCTGCTGGCGCGTGTTGGCGGAACTGGCGCAGCTGGCCCTCCTGGCACCAGGTCGCCAGTTTCTTCAACTTGCCAGTTCCGCCACAATCTGTGTTTCTCTGAACAAACAATACTTCACTTACCTCCGATAGGAGGCAATGCCGCGGGCCGAAAGCCAATTCAGGTGCACGGTTTGGCGCAGAATACCCATACTAGTGAGATGTCAGAGATATTGTCAGTGTCTATGCATGAATGACCCAGAAACCCCCCGATGGAACCGGTATGTCCAACGTAACTAACCAAGCCGGGTCAATCGGTTAACCTAGATTTATTTAATCCGCCATGTATGGTCTGCCTTCCAATTAGCGAGGGCATTTTTCAAGAGCTTTAGCCAAGGCAAGATAAGATGATCCTCTCATTTTCAGCTAAAACTGGGATGTAACTTGAACTCGCCGTTTTCCAACAATTCATGTGCCTGACTCGTCATTGTTGATGGATTGCTTTCGGTAGCACACGTGTCACAGGAACTCCTCGTTCTTCTCCGACCTTGCAGGAGCCTTCAAGGATGCATGCCCCCGGGACTTCTCGACCTGAGAAACAAGGTCCTAGCTGGGACACACACCGTACTACTAACACATGTTCCTACCGCAGGCCTCGCGGCCAATACGTGACGCCCATTTTCGGCGCACAACTTCCGCTGGCAGCCCAAATGAAACGTGTACGCCGCAACGTGACCGGGAATCTTTCTTCAAATGGATCGCAGACTGTTTATAATTCCTTGCCTCCAGGTCGGCCGAGGACTCTTTGAATGGCATCTACGCACGCACGAAGAGCTCGGCTCGATACCGGTGTGGGTGGGGGCATCAGTAAAACAGCAGGTTCGTCTTGGGCATCTTTCATCTTGAGAGCTCGTCTTTCATCTTGACGAGTTCATCTTTTATCTTGGTGAGGGCATCTTTCATCTTGGAGATGCATCTTCCGTCTTAGCTGGACATCTTTCATCTTTGGGCATTACATCTTCTCGTTTGCCGTTTGCTGGACATTGTCAAGACGTTGACAGATGACTTGCGGTTCCCAAGATGGAAAAGATGACACTCAAATCAAAGTCCATGCATGAACACGACCAAAAGGCTATCTCGCGCTCAACCATTTTCGGGATTCAGGCTCAAAGTTCACAAGGATATAATAGATGAATTCCTTGAATTTACTTCAGGTCATGACAAAATCAATTTGTCCATTATTGTTAGCCAATTGGCACACCGCATATAGGGCCAAACTACAGGCTGCTACTACTAGAGTTAGCCACAACAAATCATGAAGAGGCTGGTACATGCCCAGGTATGACTTGATTCGGACGAAGTGGCCTGAAGGCAAATGCCCGCTCAAGTCCGAAAGTAGCCGAAAGTCCGAGATTCGCAAATTTTGACGAAGTCCCCGATCAATCACGCAATACCTGACACGTTGACACTTGATGCCACGTCGATGCTTTTCTCTCTCCCTCCATCCCTTCGCTGTCCCGCTCTTCCCGCCAGCCCCAAATCCCTCTGGAGTCTCAATTTTCAGCCCCTTACTTCACAAGCCTGCTGAACCCGCACCTCAAGCTCCAATTATCTGGTCCTGAAGACACGTCAAGCTTCGAGAAGATCTTTCAAGCGTCACTTCGAGCCCCGCCGTTCAAAGATCCTTCAAGTCTCAGGCTTCAAGTCACGAAGAAAATTCTCTGGAGACTCTTTCCTTGGGGCATCAACTCGAACTCTCAAGTGCTTGCAAGACTCAAGATCTTTTTGGTCTCTCTTGGCTGCGCAAGCAACGCCGCAAGCGTTCAGCCATCATGGTGAAGAAATCTAAAAGACTGGAGCAAGCAGATAGGATCCGGGCCTCAATGCATATACGGGGTATCGGCACTTGCGAGCCACGGGTAAGCATTCTGGGTCATCACCATTGTACGTTTTACCTGTCGTCTTTGATTTCTTTGTCCTGTTCTCAGCTTCAGATGTGCAGCCAAGGGTTGTACTGTTGTCCGATGTCATTGGTCCATCTGCCAACCTCGCTTGATCACGCGGCCGACAGCTCTCGTCCTACGGCCACCCGTGCCACTGTCCCGCTAAGTACCGCGACATTAGTACGATGAAGATGTTGTAGATAGTTGCAATATATTTATTTCATATTAAACACCAGTGAAAAGTAACCGTCTTGGGAGGTCTTGGGTCTACAACTTGAGTAAGACCGAACCTCTTGGTCAAGACAACGGACAGCTTTGACATCTTGACCAAGACGAAACATCTTTCTAAGAAAAATGAACCTGCTTAGCCAAGATGGATCATCTTTGGGAAAATTCTATCTTGGGGCATCTTTGGCGTCTTGGGCGTCTTGACCAAGATGCCCAAGATGCCAAAGACGAACTTGTTGTTTTACTGATGGGCAAATAAAGAAATAAAGAAACTCGCGGGAATCAATTCTTTGGGCTGGGTGAAAATGCCGCGCCTGCCGCGGCACTGGCGCGCACTGACGCGGCACTGACGCGCATTGACGCGACGGTGGCTGTGTTTTGACGCGGCAGTGCCGCACCTCGGATATTTCTCCACAGGGGCCTCTTGTGACCTCAAATCCAGTTGGGATAATGTTTATGAATCTCATCACATTGTTTTGAGGATGAATCTTCCATAGTGATTTTTCAAAGGTACAACCCATTTTTTACCTAGATCTTGAGTAGAACTCGGTTATCCGAAGTATTTATGCGCAAGGCTCGGCAAATATGAACCTAATCATATCGGTTCTGAACCTGAATTGCTTTTTTGAAACAGTGGTGTGCCGGTATCAAAGTTGAACTGGCAATGAGGTGGCCTTTTTTTTGACATAGCAGTGCCGCGCGGCCCATATCTGAGAATGATCACTCTGCCTCAACGTAAATCCATCGCTTTGGCTCTGCACACTGCGTCTCAGCCGTGGATGCGTGCGTTCTTCCTTGAGCTGTAGGGGTCGGACGAACTAGGTAACAGGACATTACAGCTAAAATAATGCAGCGACTAGGTTGAGTTACACTCCTCGGCTTCTGGTGTAGGTATGGAGAGAAGGACATTGAAGATGATAATGCAGGAGGGTGTTTTGCGCCACGGCTGGTGCGTGCTGTCTCAATTTCGTTCTACATCCTGTTGCTGTGCCCAGACCGAGTTGAAACGATGTTTTCTCTTTCACAACGATAGCTGAGAGCATCAACCTTTCACTTGAAGCCCAAAATGTAAGATCTCAACTACACTGAGTAAAGGCAGCTGAAATTGAACTGGATGCTTACCCTGTGTCCAATGCCACAGATGATAGCCTCTCGTAGAAAGATGTGAGTTATCAATCGAAATCCAACATCCCAACATACCAAAGATGAGCTACTTGTAAGCAGATGGCCATACGGAAATTAAGTGAGGTGAATACAGTTGTGATCCACCGGGATCACGTTGTGCTGAGCAAGAACCCTTGCATGTATGTGCCAGGTTCCTGGTGGCCGCATTTTTTATGCAGAATCATTACAGCAGACTTCTCTGACCCCGGCTCTAGTCCCTAAAATGGCTTTCAATGATACTGGATTGCTTTGGTAGCATACTACATACCTGGCAACACGCTCATATTTCATACTGTGAAATCTATTAAGTTGAACATTATGTGCTCTTAATCACAATATATGGATTATCATCGAAGGGATCTCAAAGGTTATGAAAGACTGAAGGAAGTGTTTGAAATTTAATCCCGACACGGTGGCCAGGCCAAGCACATACAGAAGTGTAGAGGTGATCCAAAATTTTCTGGTGACGCGGGAGTGGTGCACAGCTTTAAAGCAAAAGGAATTGTGGTGGAAACCTCCTCTCAGGTGAATTCGGAATAATTTCCATTCTTTAAGTTTGGACTGCAAATTTGCTGTCCTGACTTGAATTTATGGGTAAGATTGCGCATACCAGTCGCAATCAAAGGAACCTGACACGGTTGATTAAATATTATATCACAAGTCAAACAAAGTTGCACAATTCTGCCATGTTATAGGTAAGTCACTATGTGGCATTCTAAATTAGAAGGATCGGCACTGACAAGTTGTCTGAGACGCCCGAGGCTCGCAGTGCCGATGTTCACTCAAAATATCGGTCACCACAGATCATTCTTACTCAACAGCTTGAAGACAGATTATCCTATATACCTGAGTCAGCAATACGAACCCGGGGTCAACTGTACCATAGCTGGGCAATTGCCATTTATATTGCCTCAACTAACCATGTCTAATGACTCTGGCCATCGCTAGTTCATGGTTTCCAGCATTGCCAGGGTGGTACAAAACTTAGCCTGAACCGTAGATCCGCATAGATTGAAGTTAAACAAATTTGAATATTGATTTTTGAGCAACACAAGAGGTAGTAACCTATCAGACACTGACGCGGTGCTGCAGAGAATTGACGTGGCAGTGACATGCACTAATTTTAACACAGCTTCTTCTAAGAGCTTCAGAGCTTCCAATATGTAAGAATATTCATCCTACTGACACGAAATTGTAGTGGTTGAAGTCAAGAGCATTTGAATGGGACTTGACTTGACAAATATCACAATCCATCAGTAGCACTCTATTGAAAGAGCACAAGTTATTAGTGAGTATTTCTATGCCGTAGGAACCTGAGTCAGCTTAATGAATAGTGATTTTGATGTCTAGTCATAATTTGGGATAGGTGCGGCATTTTCTCTTGGCCCAGCTCATGTGTCGTGATTATGGCTGTTCCTTGTTTAAAAACACCATATTACTGATTTTGAAGATGTTTGATGTTGAACACAAGTTCCTCTGGAATAATCATACAGTTTCTTGAACAGAATAATCAGATCTAGTGATTCTAGTCTTATTCTAGTCAAACATTGGACTACCTTTCAGTCCATGTATTGAAAGATATTTTGGCGAGATTTTTGGGTCCAAACAATGCATTTAGAGTGTTATACCTCTGTCAAGCTGAAATTGGGCTCCGGGAACAAGTATATAGAGAGATAAAGGCCGCGCGTCACTTCTCCCCCTTGGCGCGTCAAAAACACAGCCACCACGTGTGGGCTCCAGTACTTATATGAACGCCGAACATTCAATAGCTGTTTAAAATAGTTGACAATTATGAATGGACAACACAATTGCCACATATTCACTGTAAATTGACATGACACTGCATGGAGTTGACGCAGCACTGCCGCGCATTGACGCGGCATTGACGCGCACTGCCGCGATGTTGACGTGCATTGCCGCGGTGCTGACGCGGCAGTGACGCGCACCTGCCGCGCAACTGATGCACATCCTTGAAGGTTAATATGTGTCTGAGACTGTCAATCTGGTCCCTTTGAATGTGTTTTTGATACCTACATATTGCTAGAAGTGAATATGGTTGAAATGACCAAGTTGAACTCAATTATTCAAAGATGCTCTACTCAAATTACCCAGTTTCTTCATGTATTGGCTAAAGATATCCGTTAGATAGCCTCTGGAGGTGTTCTGAAGCCAGAGTGGGGGCAGTCGAACACCCAGGGTGTCTGTCAAATTATGATTGACATGACTTGACATGCCGCGTCAGTGCGCGTCACTGCCGCGGCAGGCGCGTCATTTTCTCCGGGCCCCAATTCTTTGACGTGGGTTTGACGTGAGTTTGCCGAGACTCCTTACCTTCCCAATTGGGTGAAGCACCGAGCAAGACAGCGAAATAGTTTTTTTATAACCTACAAAAGTCTCCACAAAGCCCACAAAAATTAGAGAAGGGGCTGGACAATCCGGAAAAGTCAAGACATTTTTTAAAGCGGTATCTATCGAGAGGTTAGTATTATTTTCGTTTTTCTTGTCACCCCGGCAATATACTGACTGTAAGTATTCCCATAGAATCAAGTAGCCCACGACGTCACCGCGTCCCCTTGTAGGCAATTTTCGCGGAAGGAACATGTGCCGACTTCTGTTTGTGGCTGAACGTCAACCGCGCTCATGATATGTCTAATGCCGTCCTTGTACCGAGTGCGGATTTTTCGGCCGTGTAGGACGCGCAACCGCTCTTCCCTAAATCTCTTGACTCTGCAGGACCCGATGAAGGCCTTTCCGCCTCCAAATGTCCCCAAGAATCTGAATGGGCGGATTTCTGGGGTAAAATTGCATATAACAGTGACAAGGATCCAGACATGACATTATTTATACCAGGCGAGCATTCCGAAGTTTCATCCCTTGAATTACAGAGTATAGAACGCCAAAATTGTTGCTGATCCTCGGGTCCATATGACGTCTCGAATCCGCAATTTACTTGTTCTCGGTGTGATCCTCATTCCGAGTTTACTGGAATGCTAACACACACCGGCAGGATAATTTCGCGGTATGCGGGTCGCTCGAGCCTCAAGACGGTGTCGGTAAGAGTTTCAACCACCCTTGAGTGTTTTGTTTTTCCGCACGCTTCCCTACAACAAGTGGTCTTCATGCTTAATGACATCCGCACCGTGGGTCGTGCATTCCCGATGCGGTTTTTCAAGGGCCGCTCTATCACTGTCATCACCTTGGCGCCATTGTCTTGGGTTGTTCGTCGACGGTATCTATATTAACAACCGCCCCTCCACCCGTGCCAGATCAGCTCCACCGCTCCACTCTTCGCGATCCCCTGAGGGTGTAGGACGCCCTTGACGCGAACTCAATACACTTGCGCACGGGTCCCTGCTGAGCCCGTCCTTCTCATGTCCGAAAATCTGTCCAATGGCTCCACCTTCCGCCCTGGACGACTCGTCATTCTTCTCATCTCCTGACGCACTACTCTTCACAGACTCGGCTCCTTTAAGCCTTCCTGGTTGCCGAAAATGTATAAAACCTGGAACCTCTTACCTTCAATCCTCACTCGAACAACATCCCCCGTAGTTCAAGCTCTTTAAACCCAAACATGTTCTCCAAACTCTCTATTGTTACCGCTTCAGTTCTCATTGTGAGTTTTCCTTCTGAACTCTCCTGGGCCACTTGACTAAGTTTCAATTGTAGACCCTTGCTGCCGCCATGCCGTGGACTACTCCCCCGGTGACGCCCCCGACGTCGAACCAGTGCTGTGCCAGTACTGTTCCGTCCTCGAGCACCGCTGCCTCCGCCGTCGCTGCTCTCCTGGGCCTCGATCTCACCGGCCTCGACGTCCTCGTCGGACTCAGCTGCTCCCCCATCACCGTCATCGGCAACAACTGGTATGTTCGCTGCCTCCTAACTCTTCAATGTTTCTTGACATCCGGATAGCGGAAGCACCACCGTCACTTGCGATACTCCCGACGCGGGATGGGGAGGCCTCATCGCCATCAATTGCATCCCTGTCACCCTTTGAGTTTGGATGGCCCTCATGAAGTGTAGTTGAATATGCGAACAATGTTTCGAGAGTGCTGTAGTAGTTTTTGTCCCCATGTACCTGCCCTAGTGATTTTCCACAAAAATTATGTCGTCAAATCAACAGCCCTTTCAGATTTGAATCACTCTTATTTCTGGCATCTGGGTACAGCATTATAGCAGTGGAAGCCCTCGCGCGTCTGGTTCAGAGTAATCCAGATTTAGAGTCACCCGCCGATGAAGGCAGGCGGCAAGCGCATGGTTTACACATGCAAAGTGGATACACTCCAAAATTTCGTAGAAGAGTACATCGGCGCGCGGAATAGCAGTCTGACTGTTCCAATTTTTCGCTTAGAACAACCTAACACGGTTGTCGAAGTCATAAGTTATATTGAGCCTTTGTTGCACACGGCTCACGTCTGTCGGGAAAAATGGGGAAATTTCTGCCTCTCCGGATTTCCGATTCGTCCACCAGCTGGTAATTGATTATGGTGTCCCGGGAGGGAGATCTAGATACAAGTCGACACAGAAGGAATTCCAGGGCAAGCCATGCAGTAAGCGGCACTGCAAGGTTACTCAGAGTTCAAGAGGGACGCGTGCGAGATGCATGACTCATTTGTGGTGACATTTGACATTGGCTCCGACCGGTCTCGGCATTTTTGAAATTTGGGAATACAAGCTTGACAAGATCCATCGATGAGCCAACATCTTTGTTGGTTCGGCGTCCACCCTTTCAACGAACCCTTTTAAGCTACGTATAGGCCTGACTTATTCACTCTATATCTAGTCTGAGATTTTGGGCAATGGGAGTTGCCACAAATACTCTTTCTTCATCTCAACGCATCACAGTCGACGATTGCTAGGAAACTCGAGTAATCGGTACTCAAGGGGAAGTTGGGATTCGAAAATCGGATATAGGGTCGAAAAGTTTCTTTTGGCCCCAAGCTGATGCTCCCCTCCTCTCCTGCCTTATAGGGAAGGAGTTTATAACCCTTATTCCGGGCCGCTTCTTCCGTGTTCAGCCGTCGCTCTTAGACTTACCTCCAACCACCACCTTAAAGCAAATCATGCTTTTTTCTACCATCTAATGAGGGCCAGTGATAAATCTGAACACTCTGCACTCCAACAGCTCAATGATTTCTGACCAACTACAGAGGCTCCCTGAAACCCAACACAGCGACACATTTTGTGCATCCAACACACAGCAGAAAACCGACACATCTTTATGCTGTCTCCTAAACCTGACACATATTCCCCAAAATAGGTTCTTAGTTGCTACCAGTTGAACTTGCAATTCTCGTGGTGATGGGATCACACTATCACTTCGCAAGTCGTTACTGCTTAACTTTCTGAACTTGACCAAGATTTTACAAGTACCATCGATACAGTTTGCCCAAAGGTTACTCCAGATCAAATTGTACTATATTATCCCGCCAGAATATCCATTGGTTTCATTTTTCACTCGCCAAGATGCCCAATAATTTGGGGATGAATTTTGAGAAGAGCAAAAGCATTGTACTAGCTATCGAAACATTTTTTGAGGGTAAATTACGTGCGGCACATGATTCTCACTGGGGGCAAACAACGATGCACTCAGTTTCCGAGTGCGTTACACGCACTCAGTCCATACTGTGTCAGTCGATGCGACAAAGGTTTGAAAGACCTTTGTGGCATCTTTGTTTCTTCTGTGACTCACCCCCAAAAACAAAGATGCGACAAAGGTCTTGCGAACCTTTGTCGTGTCAACTGATGCACTACAGGCTGAGTGCATGTAACACACTCGACTTCCAAGTGCGTCCTCTTTTGCCCCCGGTGTCTGTCCTGCGCCAGCAGACAAGAAAGACACATACCATGAAGTTGGAGCGCAGCTCGCATAGGCCGCTCGTGCTCCTCAAGCAGTGAGTAACGGGCATTTAGCTTCGGCTGCGAGCGCCACGGAGTCGAGCCTGAGAAGGGGCGAGGAAAACGTATGGCAGCACTCTGTGTATCGAATGGGGTCCAAGGGCGAACGCGCATGTCCTCGACTCGGGGGAAGGACAATGTGTGCGCTGCAGCCAAAGCTGACTAGATCTTCTGGCGAGGCCTGCCCCTCAGACACGTTTAGCGGCTTCCCTCTTCTGCGATGCGGGAGCTAAAGCCACAGGCATGATGTGCGCGCCCCTCGCCCAAGCCAGAGCGGAGACGGAACGCGAAAGACAGCGGAAGCCATAACGCGAAACAACACAAACAACACTCAAAAATATAATTGAAAAACAGGACGCACTGAGCACAGCGAGGGAATGCAAAGCAAGGTAGACGTCGATCTCTCAGTCGGATTCCTGAACGAGAGGAAAGGGAAGTAGACGAGACGGGAACGTCGGTAAATAAATTTGTGGGAACAATGTTCCCAAAATTCGCGCGGATATCTTTTGTGTGTGTGTTTGTGGGGGGCTTGGCTGGGCCGGCTTTGGCGAGCTTTTGGGGCGCAACGGAAGCAGCCGCCGAGAAAGCGAACGGGCCGGAACGGAGCGCGGAACAGCCAAACCCGTACGCAAGGGCTGCAAAGGGGAAAGGGTGCGAAACGAACCCGAAGCAACCCAAGCGTAAGCAAAACCGAAGAGGGACGGGTGGGTGGGGCGAAAAAATGACGCGAGGACGCGAGGATGACCGGTGTGCGCGCCCACTCGAACGGCGAGGCGCACCTCCCCGCTTCTCGTGTCCAACTCACTCCCCGTCGAAGCTGACTCCTACTCCCCGCGCTTCCAAAACTCTTTCCCGCCCCGCGCTGCGAGAAAAAAAAAGTCAAGGTCACGCGGACACGAGCACGAAACGTGACCCTCTCCACCGACCGCCCACATCCCGCCCGTTCTCCACACCGCAGGAACGTAGATACAGGAGCAGGCCCACGAAGCGGAAGGCAGGCTGCGCGCATACTCCTCCCTTCCTCTTCGAAGCATGGGGATAAAGATGGGGATATGGGGAACGGGATGCGTGGCAGGAGGGACGAGGCATTGGGGACGAGCCGCGTGGGGACGAAGGAGGGGAAGGCAGAGACGGATAAGACAGTAGGCGGATGCGATGAGGGGTGCGGGTGTGGTGCGTGCGCATTGAGCCAGGGCATGAGCTTGAAGGCGTCGAAATCCGGAGTCGCGTCGTGTGCACACCCCCTTCAAATCCTCCATCCTCCCGAGCGTCGTGGGGTCGCGGCGACCACCATCCTCCCGACCGCTGCACATTCGCATTCGTCATCAGCCCTTCTCTACAAAAGACCGATGTGCGCGCCCACTCGAGCAGCGAGGTGCGCATCTCCCGCTTCCCGTGCCTAACGCGCTCCTTCTCGAAGCAGACGCCGGGCGCTCCTCCTTCCTCGAAACGACCGCTGTGTACATGCGCTGCGCTCGAGAGATCCGCACGCCGACGCGGAGCGCGGTCGAAAGCGACCCTCCTTCTCTCGAGACGACGACACGGCACGCGTGCTCCTTGCCCATTCGTTGGCCTTTACTCGTGCCCCTCCTCCGTATCGCGTACGTCCGTCCCGCTCTTGTCTGGCATCGCGACCCGCGTCTCGCATACGAGAGTGGGTATTCGGCAGTGTGCGCCCACATTCGCCAAGCGGTGCGAGCGACAGCCGCGGACGACGCGATTTCGCGCCTCGAGCGCGGTGTGGAGGCCAGGGATCCAGCCGGCGCCGTGGGGTGCGAGTGGCAGCTGCGGCAGACACAATTTCGCGCCTCGCGCATCGCGAGCGCGATGTGGATGGCGGGGGACGGACAGAGAAGTGGGATGCGAGCGGATAGATATTGTCGGGAGTGAGGGACAGCGCGCAGCGCGAAGATAGATGGAGTAGAATTTCGAGAACAGCAGGACGATGAAGCGGACGCGGAGACGGTGGGCATCGATGCGGCTGTGGCTGCGGTGGTGCGCAGAAGCTCAGACCAGACGAAAGCCCTTGGCGAAGGCGCAACACGCGTGCATGAACCGTGGAGATGTGGCCAGGCTCTCGGGATATGATGAGGTGGGAGACTGAGATTGAGCAGAACGCAAGGCGCATTTTAGATCGCGCGCTGGGCCCGGAAGGGGGAGAGGCGCCCATGGCCGGCGAAAAGCCGTTTAACGACGTCGAAATAGGCGCGAGGCCATGATGCAAAACGCAGGCGGTGGGGTCAGGTAGGCATGAGACGAATATGTGGGATTAGACGCCGGCGGCCTTGAGAGGGCGGCCTTGAGGGAGGCGGTCGACGATAACAATAGCCAAATGCGACTGGAAAGCTTCATTCCATGCGGATGAGAGCTCCAGATGCTTCGGCGTCAACCTCCGTGGGCAGAGCGTCGCTGGGGTGGTTTGGACACAGAACCAGAATAAATGAGCTACATTGGCCCCATGATGTTCAAGGATTATTCTATTTGGAAACCCGGCTTTCAAGAAAAGCCCCTCATTTCGTAAGGGTGTTATTTGGAAGCCCGGATGTTCGGGGCTTTCACACCGGACACACCGTCGGCAAACACGGTCACATGCAGTGCTGTTTCAAAGTTGCCAAGTGAATTCAGACGACGGTGCGTTCTGGGTTGCTCTCGCATTCTGAAGCTTAACACGAGGTTTAATTCGAAGCCATTCATTTGTAAGGACTCTCAACTATGACGTGTTTGGATTCAGAGTAGTTACCAAGAATTCAAACATGCCATACAATGCAAATAATTCTTTGAGCAGTTGAAATGCAACGGAGTAGTGACATTTGACAGATTCGCAACCCACATGTACGTGTATGGAAATAAACTAACGTAGAGGGCAATTTGACCGGTTGTGTCCCCCCTGGTGGCACAAGGAGCACTTATACGTAAAAGCATACAGACTATTTTAGTGATTCATGAAAAACTACGATATGTTAACGTTTTCATATTCAAGTTGATGATATGCAGTATTTTCTTGATCAATGTGGAACCTAGTTGAACGTTCTCATGCGCCATGACAGCTGGTGATTAACCGTTCTTTAACGATTGCCTCGGCGTGTCATTGTACATGTTTGCACTTTTCCCCATGTAGCATATCCCCTTCCTTCTTGCTCTCTTGCTGTGCTCATTTCTTGGCGTCGAGGTTCTGAACATTCATAGGCACCGTTTCATTTTACACTCCAAAGCTCCATCTGGCTCAACAGCTGACCACAGCGCAGCCTTTCTTGACAGGATGTAGTTAGTTCAAACGCTGTTCATCGCAGCTAAGGCTCCAACCGTTTAGTTTACGTTTAAAACCGTTTGAATTACCGTTTTTGGACTTTTTTTGACCCAAATCACAAAGATTCCGGGGGATCGGAGCTGCCAAATCAAGAATTGGACCTAGAAGTATACCCCCAAAAGGTGAATAAGGCAGGCCGTCCCCCCGTCGGCCGGGGTCGGCCACTTTCCATCACCAACAAACGTTTACGGGCCTGTATCAAAAACGGTTATTTCCCGTGAATTGGGACACACCTGACCGTTTCATTTTACACTCCAAAGCTCCATCTGGCTCAACAGCTGACCACAGCGCAGCCTTTCTTGACAGGATGTAGTTAGTTCAAACGCTGTTCATCGCAGGCACGATTCGCAGCAGTCGCCGCAGTCTAGTGATTGTTATCAAGCCGGGAAGCCACGTAAGTATTCCGCCGAAGACTCAGATTCTCGACATATAAACAGGCAGCATTCTTCGGACTAGGTATGTTTCGCCCACTTCTCTCGCACCTCAAATTGCTGCCACTGTCTTCAAATCAAGATTTTGATACATGTTGCTGTCTTTGTCTCGGGTTCTTCACCTATTTCTTGGGGATCAAGACTGCTCTGCTGGGGTATTTTCTCGGTGGCTCTGCAGTATTTCCTCTACTAGAGATCTCACACGGAACTTTTCGCACCGGAGTATAGCATGGATCAATTTCATTCCATCACACTGTCCGGAGGCGGGTATCCATCTTGCTGGTCGCTTCGCGCTCCTTCACACTCCGGTGATTTTCTGGCTGGCCAGTTATCAGTTTGCGCTCAAATTTCGTTATGTTTGGGTGAAGCTCTCCGGGTTCTTATGTAATGGGGACGACGGCTCGTTCTTGCTGCCTGGAGGTAAGACATCGGCGCAATACACCGCCATTCAAGTACTTACCTCTGAACTCCTCAGACCGAAAGTTTATCGTTAGTTCCCAAAGATTTCCCATGTTCTTTTTAAAAAAATATTGATGTCTGGTTTTATTTGGCTCATACCGGAGCGAAGCGGAGGTCGTCTTGTAGCCGGTAAAGATACCTTCAAAATACTTCCGCGCCGAAGCACCGATGATGGCCGGTGCACCGCCGGGGCTTCCAATTAGACATTTTGGAGGAGTTTTCGGCTAACGGGGTTCTTCGTTGAAAGCCGGGTTTCCAAATAGAATAATCCGATGTTCAAATACGATTCGTCCAGTTCTTCCAAGTCCTAGAGCCGTCGTAAATTCCAGATGAAGGTTTGGGAGCAAAGCGTGGTCACCACCTCGTCACATCAAAAACGCGGCCACGTGCTGCTCCGAACTGGGCGCGTCAACTGTTCGGGACGAGATTATTTTCGGGGTTGGAAGAAAATATTGGGCAGCTTCCCTTCTCCCAATTGTAGTACCAGTTTGAATTTGAGATCAGATTCATTCGTGCTTCACCTGGGGCCATCGATTGGCAACCTGACGTGCTCCGAGTGACTGTTCCGCTCGGTCTACATGGTGGGCTGTCAATATAGACTCAATGGTGGAAGCCCATCACCCCACGCAAATAAATTCATCTATTGCAAGTCCGCCTCGGTGCTCAGCCATATCTCAATTCTTACAGATCACCACGGCACATGTCTTTGCATGAATCACATCTCCCCACTAAGAATTTATTCTTACGCGTTTCTCCTACCCGGTTTCATTTCACCTGTGGTTGACTTCTCCGCTCCCAAGTTAACCATTCGTAGTTCATATACTTACATTCTCCTCCAATGGTTTGCCGCTCTTAGGAATTATGTCAGTCTCTTTCGAATGTACGGGAGGATTTCATTCCCATCCACAAGAACTCGGGGTCTCTCGGATTGTCTGGTGCAGCAGAATCCCAAGACTTTCGATGTCGGTTTGATGAAGATGGACTCGTGAAATCAGAAACCCAAAAAATCCAGACGGACAATCTTTTGGGATACCATGAAACATTACCACACAATATATTGCTGTCATAATGGATTGCGGCCCGATATCAGGATACGGCTGCTGTTTGGGTCGGGCCGGGGCAGAGGGTGTTCGAAGTTGGTTCGAAGTGCATTCGGGTCCGTTCGAAGTCACGGGATAGGGCTTGGGGAGTTGGGAGTAACAACGATTTTAGTGGAAGTGGGACTTGTCCAGTCCCACCCCAGCACTTAGAAAGTGTGACTCCGTCCCATTAACGAGACTCAACCCTGCTACGGAGTGCGACTGATGGCGAATGCTGCGACTGATGCACTGATGTGCAATCAATCCCCGCTCATCGCCGATGATCTCCGTATCTCAGCGCTTTCAAGGTTCCTGAGATTCCGGAACAAAGCTTGACTCCGAAAGAGCAAGTCCGTCTGTTTGCACTCCGCAAATCACAAAATTAAACCACATCCAAGAGAGACGTAGGATTGACGCCCCGGGGAAGACTGCGTGTGGCACATCTAGTACATGCCCACATTGGATTGAACACTGATCCTTTCAAGTAGATGTGATGCCCGCCCGTTGGACTCGGACCCAAGCTGACCTACTTGATGTGTCCAAGAACATCAGAAAAGGGATGGGAACAAGCAATGGAAAGGAAGAGGAAACGTGGGGCAACAACTGCGTTTTGTGTGTCTCGTACCCTCTGGGGGCTCAGAATCTTAGTCAATGAACCATTCATGGTGAACACAGAAACGAGGGGAAATAGAATAGTATTCAGATATCTCGGCGGTTGCCGTGAGAACACGGAAACCGGGGCGAAGGCATTTCATTCAGTAATATTTCTTGAAGTTGCAGAGGTTTAATGAACTAGGTCTCTCCAGAATTGGCAGTGTTGAATCTGTACCTGCTTGCTGAATTGGGTGAAAGAATGAAATTTAGGATAATGGCACATTAGAGCTGGCAGTGCACGCACGTAGGGTCTTTTTTTTTTCGAGTTCGTCAGGAGTAGTATCATAATTCATGAGTTGTGTCTTCAGGTAGAAAGGAGTCAAGTTGACGGGCTCGGTTCGGTTGCTTGGTTCCAGGAATCCCCAGAGGGCCATGTCAAATTACTCATTATTATTCCTGGGACTGGAACAGACCAGGTCTCCCGACAGCCTTTCTCCGCGTTTCGATCTCCTCCTCGATCTCGCCACGCCACTGATGGCTGATCCGGTGATATCCGCTTTTGATTCTGCGAAGGTCAAAAAACAGTGCTATCGATCGGGTACCTTTGCATTCAAAGGGCCCTCCGGGCATCCCTGTGACCGCCGACCTACGGATCCCAGTGGGATTTCTTAGGTTGAGTTCAGGGCACCGTGTGGTTTAGAAACTGGATGATGTTGCTGCGCCGCCGCTGCCAGATTTGAAGGACGGCCCTCTGGTGGAAAGAACCCAAGCGTTGGCAGCACGACTGCAAATATGAAGCCCCTGGTTTTGGATTTAATTTTCAGATTATTTGATTAAAGATTGTTGGACTGGCAAGCACCCCAACTTTCCTGGATTTTTTTTAGCTTGATCCTAATAGATATGCAGCGGTATACAGCAGAAAAAACTCGAATAAATGGCTATACGGATTGATAGAGCTGAATCCAAATTTAGGTATTGGCCTAGCGAAACAACGGAGGCACGTAAATAACCAAAGCGCGGCAGTTATTCGTCGACAAGCCAATACCCTGCATGATTGAGCGAACCTGAAAATGCTGGCAGTGAAGAAACTCACATTGGAGTCAAAATCAAGACCAAATGTATTCATGTGCTCTCGAAGGTGACCACAAATGAGTTCATCAAAAGCTCTTCTCAGTTTAGTTTCCATGAGTGCAAACGAGGAACACTTGGAATTCCAAACGAGGTCACTGGAGACCTTGCGCAGATCAATAACTTTCCCACAAACCGACGGATTCTTGGAAGGTCCGGACTCGGACAAAAAAATCGGATAAGACCACAGGTCAAATGATTCCGTGAGCGGCCCATTGCGGTAGGCTGGTTGAAGGACTCGAGTCGCATCGGATTGATATCTCTGTCAGCTGTTAGCTCGAGGACATTAATATTATCGAGTAAATGCTCACATACCAGATCTACAAAGTCTAACAAGCGTGCGCGACCAACAGCAAACACCACCGAGTTTGACTGATCTGTGGCACGTTTCTCTGCCTTGCGCATGGAGGCACGCAACTCAAAAGGTAGTCGAATCAGTTCATCAATGGGAATGGAGTAGACGGATGGAACCGGGGGCGGAAGCTCTCTGTCCATGGCACGAGCGAATCGCCTGGAATCTGCGTGCTGTGTGCGTCTATCGACAGCAGGCAGTGGTGTACAGTTTAAGCAAGAGGAGGTTCCACAGGTGCATGGAGATACCCGGTATCCTGCAACCATGATTAATTGGAAAACCGCAGTATGGAACTGAGGACACACACCAGCTTTCCGTCTAGGGTCTACACAGTTGCATTGATCACTATATTTGATCACCCTTTTGCCTTCAGGTGTCACACAGCCAGCTGCGCAGCGTCTGGCTGTCTCGGCCGTCCGTTTGCCTAAGGCATCGTCAGTGTGACTCGGTTTTGAGTACAATGGCAGTACAGTGACAATCCGATCCAAATTTTTTAACAGGGTCTCCATCTGCATCAACGCAACCTTTGCGACATAGGTTCACACCTAGGTGAATTAAGATAGCGCTGCATATTGATATAACGGTCTTACCTCTCAAATACCATTTGATACAGTCGCATCCTGGACCGAACAGCGGTCGATAGTGGATGCGGCATCGTTTAGGTCTCCTAGGTGCATAGGCTAGAGCAAGGCATGATTGGACGAGTCAGCGTCAATCACCAAGTGTGAGAAAGACTGACGACGGGTTTTCGAGCATTGGCAATGTGGGCCGTACTTGGTTGCCTTCCTTTGGAGAGGGAATGGTTGCCCGTCCACAATGGGAGGCATGGGATCCATGCATCCTTTCTGGCAGAATAAATTCATGGGGGGGCAAAGGTAAGAAGCGAAGGGAGAGCGCGCGCATGGAAACAAATTTGAAATTCCGCGATGTCGATCGACGGCACCGTGATCACGGCGCAACTGTTACAGAAATGACAACGCACTGTCGGCAGAGGTTTTCACTGGCTCGACTGTACAGGCTGACAGTGTCAAAAAGTTGGTGCTTAACCTATATAGAGAAGACAAATTTTCAAGCAATACCCCGGGAAAGACAGAAGACGAATGACGTATCAGACCTCCTGATTGTCTGAGAACTTGTTTCAAAAAAATGTGGATCGGTTTTGGATTGGCAAATCTCAAACTGATAGGCTAAACAATTGCCGCACGGGACGGGGAGATGCTGAAGGTGAAGGGAACTTACATTGAAAAATGTTCCTTCACAATGTCTGAATCAGGCTCCGGTCTGCGAAAGCAGCGCCAGTGCCACCGTCCTTCCCGGGATCGGCAGACGGTGGGCGAGGACAACGGCCTGCACAAGAGGATCAAATTGACTCTGAGCTAACTTGTCGTCGACGTGATATGCTAAGAAGAATCACGCATGATTGAGCTGTCAATCAGGGGATCATGATACAAAAGGTGAACGGTCGGTGATTCTTGGTAATCCATGATCGAGCAGTAGGACGTAAGGCAGATCTTGTTTGAGGTCATAAGAGAAATTCTGTTTGGAGACCTGTAACCTATCGTTCACAGGAAAAAGGGAGTACCTGTGTAAAAACTGATCTGGCAACCTCAATTCCTCCTCAATTGCCTTGTAATAAATTCTGGGGTTGCATACCTGATGCATATGCTGTGCCTGCCATTTTCCAGAGTCCGCCGGGAAGAATTGAGCACAGGGCAAAATCGAAGGTTAGTTTTGGACAGATTTCTTCAGAAATGATGGCCTGGCCATCATTTTTGCAAACGTGCAGTTTTCGATGTTTTGTGTCGGCGGCTTCATGGCTCGGTCCGCACTCGATCGCGCAGTGCCACGGTCCACATGAACCGGAGATATTCTGCCAACTGCTGCCCCCGAAAATATTCTCTCTCAGTCTCCCTCTCGACCACTAAGTAGCCTGATAAGCCGAGTAGACCAGGGCCTACGCCCGCCCTCACGCATCCTTTCTCAAACTAAACAACCTATAGCATGGGTTCATCTTGTACAACTCCCGCCTTGCGGCTTCTGCATTTGATTTTCAGTGTTCACGCTATGGGCTGATCTCAGTACGTCTCGTTGTGCTCTATTCACTGAATCCAATGCAACCGCCAGGTCATTACCTTGCAGGCCAACTCGGTGTTTGCGGTAATTAGCCTTTCTTCTTGCTTTTTTCCGAGGAATTACCAGTACGGCAAAATCCACCTGATTTTCTCAGAAGTTCTTGACAAGCGCATGACGCGTCGCTGCCGTGTTGTTGCCCTCGGGGGAAACCTGGAGGCAGGCTGCTTTGAACCATGCACATTGCAAGCGGAGCCCCGCTACATAATGTCGGCGTGCGTGCTATTTCGCTTCAAGTTCTCTGAGTATGCATGTGAAGTTTCTCTCATACTTTCTCTGCCTGTGTACTCACTGAACGTGCGATTTCTTCTTCCTCCATAGGTGATTTTTCCGCCAGACGTGTACAGAACTTCGTCAGGCGTTGCGTTGTAGTATGGAGTGATGCATGACTTGGGCGTTGGTTTGTTTCGAGGCTACCTGTTCGTTTGGAGTCTGGAGTGAGTGAAGTGCCGGACGAGGATGAGAACAAGATTGATTCAATTCTTGTTTGGCATATTCCGTTCTTTGCCCTGCGATATACACCGCAGCGTTTCTATAGAAGAAATAAAAAAACCAAGGGACCTTCCAATTTCCGCCAAGCTGAAAGCTTCTGCTTTGATCATTTCCCACAAGTTTCGGACAAGTGGTTTCCATAAAATTTTCCAAAGGAATGTATGTGTATGGTGTGTGGAGTGAACTGTAAGTGAGGAAAAGTGCTTGGGCAATGATAGGTCAATTAAGGTTGGAACTTGCCCAAGAGTAGCCCCCATCCTGAGTCAACCTGTAGGATATCTTGGTTCAATTATCTGTTGCACCGCAGAATTGAAGATAAATCCAGTCCACTGTAAATGGGGGCTGCTATGAGCCAACCAAAGGTTGGCAAAGAGTGGCCCTCGCTCAATCCATAGTGCTCTTGAACGTCACGACTACCTGCAAAATCGGACTACCATTTAGCATTTTATGCCCACCATTGACCAATTTGAGGTGGGAGGCTAGACTGTTCTCAGTTTCTCATACTTTGCGGGTAACCTACAGTCACCCAAGGAAAATCGAAGCAGGATACAACTGCCAGTGATAAAGCTTTGCTGAACGTCTCCCACTTATTGAAAAAAAATTCCCGGTGATAGTTCTAGGAAAATATGCCAGTAAGCGAAAGAATTTTTTTGTGTGCTTGATTTACTTCATGCAGCATTAACAGTGTTTGATTCCAGCGGCGGGATGGCAGGTTTCAGCATATGGTGCCTGGGCCTATAGAAGTCACAACTGAGTGGTGGGGGGAAGATCACAAGGCGCATTGCATGCGCACCGTTAACTCGGAGCTAACAGTGCAGTACGTAGATAGGTAGGTAGGATTACACGACAGGTCCAGCTCTTTCAGTGGACACACTCGTAATCTGAGAATTATTTTCCTTGTCAGGCTCTTCAACGACCTTCCGAAATTACGCGCTGAAATGCTAAGACTTTCTGACATCGTTCTGAAAGCCTTCGTCTATCCCCAATTGAAGTCGACAGTTGAACCAGTGGTCGCAAATTATGTGTATAATATCCTAGAGGTTCTTTGCGCCATGCTTGCGGGGCGCCTACGTGCTTGAGAGGTATGTAAATGTGCTCACATTTTAGTTTTGCTTATTTGTGTTTGTCTAGTTCTACCGCAGTCCACGGCGATCAGTATATCTCCTTCGTTTGCCAGAAACCATTTCATTCTTGGTACTATAACTGTGCAAACGCACATCCTGAATTTGGGTGAATAGTGCTTTAGTTCTGCAAGTATGATGCTTCCTAGTCCCAGGGATTCCCGGAGGGCCTTTTGAATAAATATTCAATTCAACATTGTGATCCTGCACTGCACACATTGAATTGAGTTTCCCGAAACGTCGGCACAGCGTGTGCCGATCTCGTTCCCATCAAAGCCGTCGGCTAACCAGTCGCACTCGGGAAACAGAGTCGCACTTTGGATGGACAAAAGTGCGACTCAAACACATCAGTGTAACTCAACGACTCCCACTCCCACTACTCTTGTATATACTCTTCGAACGCCCTCTGGGCCGGCCCAACCCAATCTGATCAAATAATAAGTAGTACAATACAGCAGCCCACGGCAGTGTGGTCCTTATATCGGGCCGCAATCCATTATGACAGCAATATATTGGGTGGTAATGTTTCATGGTGTGCTTCTACCCCAAAAAAATTGTCCATCTGGTTTTTGGGGTTCTTGATTTCACCAGTTCATCTTCATCAAACCGACATTGAAAGTCTTGGGATTTTGTAGGCTCGAAATCAACCCCATAGAAGAGGATGTGGGGCCGCAGAGCGGCCGAGCAGCCGCTTGTTATCGCAAAAGGAAAGGACAAGCCTAAGAATACTATTGATATCCGATTTGCCACGCGGCCCACGCCATTGACTGCGTGCGACGGTCGACTCGTTGTGCTCACGAGATGTGCATTTTTTTGGAATGCCGTTTTTCCTCATGCGCTTCCCAACCCGCAGACGCCCGAATTCCACGCCGCCGCCACCAATAGAAAATGCACGCTACTATCTCGTGGTATTCGGCGATTCCGACCTTGTCCTCCGCTTCTTGGTCCAACATGAATACATGATCTTTGGAACTCTCGACCTAATTGCCTGGATCCGTTGTTATGAACCGATGGTCCCATGCCCACAGAATAGCTACGAGGCCGTGCAGGCGCTAATCTTCGGGTTGTATCAAAGATCTTGTTATTTTTGAGAAGATTTCAATACCTGTTGTGTGCAGAGGTTGGCCTCTGCTAGATGGCCTTGACGCAGCTTGGGCAGGCCCAGCTTCAGAGCTGAGCGCAGGTCTCGTTAGGTTTCTGTCGACAGCAGAGATGACATTCAGGGGGATCGTCGTGTTCTTCTGCTGGCCGAGGTGATTGCCAACGTATTCGGACAATGGGAACTATTCCCGTGACCTTTAGGTTAGGGTCTTATAGCGCCTGATTTTCAGGACTCGCAGACGATCACATTTTCGTCAGCATTTTTCGCGTCATCACCTTGTTCCAAAATGCTTCGGCTTGGATGATGGCCGGACCCACCCTCATAATCCTGCTTATGTTTTGTCCTTTCCTTGATCTCCGCCTTCTACAGTGCTTCTATCTGAGCATCGACGACCGTCTTCCATAAATTCTGAACATTGCTGCTCAATCCGGTTCCCAATCTGGATATTTCCTGGAGAAACCCGTCCAAGCTGCCTCGTCTTTTGAAGATTTCGTGGGCTCTATCACACTGCTCGGCGCTCGCTCATTCTTTTCTCCGGATCTCCTTCAAGTATGAATGGCACAAGGATTATTTCAATGCCTGGCTGGTCAGAAGTCTAAAACTGGGAACATACACCCTCTTGGCGGCGTGAATTGACTAGGGGCTTTAGCATTATGCCGAAGCGCAACACGGACTCTGGTGACTGTGACAGAGAATCTCAGCTCTTGGTCTGATTTTTCTTCGATTCTGCAGAGGCTTTACATGCAGATCAGAAATACGAGAGTTGGGGAGGGTTCCAAGTTACCGCGAAAGCGATCCGCGACACACGTACTTAGGTCCTTGCGCAAGCGAACCTCATTTCCAAACAAACAAAAAACGGAGGCTAGGTACGCGAGACACAAGCATCTGAAAGAGACACTCGACTGGCATATTTCATGATTCGGCTGTTCCAGCCTTGGGGGGAGGAGGTCTAGAATGTTTTTCAACCCACCCCAAGTTCTTTTCCGGCGACCAGCAGCAACACTACTTATATTCCGGCCTCGATCGAACTGTCTCTCAGGGATACCCATACAAAAAAGCGCGCCCAATTTAGCTGGGGTGGCAGAGGAGTCGGTACGACGGCAAATTTGCATTCTCAATCGCACCAGTTGCACTCGTTTGGGCACGAGAGATATCCTCTGTGGTCTTGGAACAACCTCGCAGCATTTTACTGAGTACTTTATTCATTGCAGCTTTTATCTTTGCCGCATTTGCATGGCATTCCTACCTTTGTTTGCGCGCTGCTGTTGCGCTTGCCTTTCCGAACTTGATCCAAATATATAAAATGTAAAGTGCCTTTTACTTCTATTGCTGGTTGAGCATTTACTGATTTGAGGCAGGACTTGATCACTTAATTGGGATTGAATGGGTTTTGTAGCTGTGCGCATCTGCGATAGGGTGTCTGGCCGCCATCAACCTTGTCTTTACTCAACGATGGAGCTTTATTTATGTATTCATCCAGGAACATCAGATGCTTTTCGAATCGCCGATCGATTCAAGCTGAACTACCAATTTCCAATCTCCCACAGGGACAGTAGTGACCCTCACCTTGTCTAGATTTAGTATTTGACTTACTGTCCTGCAAGTCCAAACAAATGCGCTGAATTTTGGTGTTCGAACGGGGGTCATCTTGTGGCTGGTTATTGTGGCCAAATAGCTGAAGGAGCGGTTGATACTGTCAGGTGCGTAGCGTCAGGATCTCTCTGGGAGCAGACCTGACTGCTGGTTTTAGGTGACCAACAGCGACCATCAAGTCAGGAGAAACTTGTCTTGGACTGCATATCTGGCCCCAGGACAGCACACCACAAGCAATATTATTTTATTTGCTGGTGATTCTTCACAACAGATTTTTTCTTTAACTAGTGGTGGACTTGAAATGGCACCAAAGTCACTTCTCAGTTGTCGCCTCTCTCCAAGCTAATGGCTTTTCTTTCAATCTTTCTCCCACGGAGAAGTCTCAAACCTGTGTTTATGGATAGCATAATAATCTTGCGACTTGGTAGCTCATCGCAAACTGAATGATCATGTCAGATCGCTGGCCCTAGGTTGTATTCCTCGTCAACGGAAAATTGTAATGCATTGAACCAGACACGAAAATTTTTGGTGAGGTACCTAATAAATAGAAGACTGGCGAATTTGTGTTCGGAAGGTATTTGCACAGTGAGTGAATCTGGCACTAGGTCGGGAGACGGTTTGGCCCGGTACATAAAACAATTATGCATAGACATTTCCTCAGGAATTTTCTGCGAGATGGTCACGGGCTGTGCCGCCTGTCGGTCGTACCCTCTTTATCTATCCATCTCAATACTGGCTTGTCTTCATTGCCCTTTGGCTTCCAAAAGTTCTTTGAGTAAATTGATCGCTTGTTCTTTGTCGCCGATTTCGGTCCGAACTGCCCTACTTTACCCTACGTCATCACTGCTCCACCCAAAATCTTTTCTCGCCAGCGTGTCTGAGTGCGGAGAACGGTCCGTAGGCCTTCGGACCGATCAACCGCTCGCGTGGACCGCACCCCCCCTCCGTGGATTTCTGAGCGTGATATAATACATTTTCTGTCCGCCCACCTCTTGATCCATCTAGGGCGAAAACGCACTTAACGCCACAAACTATAGACACCTGCATGACATGACCGAGGACAGCGGATGGATAGCTGGCGAAATGGCATAAATAAAAGGCCGCGTGTCTAACGAACACTGGTCTGTCTTATTAACCTGTTTGCGCAGGAGCCATTGGAGCCATCTCGTGGCTTTTGGGCCGTGCGCAAAAATAGCAGGCAGAAGCCATATGACGGCCATTTGCGTCATAATTTGGCGGGTGGAGCCATATGACGCGCGCACGGCCCGAATGCCACAACGTGGTTCATATGGCTCCTGCGCAAACTCTATATAGTCTGGCTTGTCATCCGCACGGGTTCCACCAGAACTCGTCTCACATGGGAGCAAACACATCTGGTATGTTTCAACTCCTCTGTTGTCCAACGCTGACACCATTCCTCAGTTCTACCGGAGCAGCCGGAACAGCGTACGTTGGTTCATGGATGTCCGCCTTCTAACTGATCTTGAGATCGTCACAGTAACTGATTTTGAGATCATCACAGCTGATGGTGGGACCGGCGGCTATGGTGCGGGCCTGGTTGTAGAAGCGCCAGCCGTACATAGCGACAACACTGCGAAAGCCCGGCTTCGGTGGATAGACACAACTACATTTTGCCAAGAATATGGTCTGGGCGGTGAAATTTGCCAACGGCTCATCGGTGAAAAATATCATAAAATCAACGCCCTTTTCGAGGAAGATGAAACCCAGCTGAAGAAACTACACCTCGAAGTTGGACACATTGCTGAACTCAAGTGGGCCATGAAAAAGATGCTGTTGTTGGAGTACCCAGACATCGAACTGACGAAAGAGGAGTACGCACCTGAGATCTACGGTACGGAACCCACTACTGTGAAAATTCTATCTCAAACTTTTACAGGAGGGACAGGGGGTGCTGGCGGAGACGCCCTTGAGAGAGGCGGCCATGGTGGGACTGGCAAGGCGCCTCAGATTGGGCCAGAAGATCTCCATCGCTTTAGTGTAATCGGCGGTGAGCCTTTCTGTCGTGACGCTCGCCCACTGTCTAATATTTCCTGGAGGCGGCATCGGTGGTGCAGGTGGTGCAGGCAGCGTTGAAAACCCGAACGTGGTTGCAACAGAACTTAACACGGATCCCACTCCCCAACGTATTGTCAATATTGATGGTATGATTGGAACTTCTGAACTGCCAGAAGTGGTTGCAGCAGGAGTGAACACGGGTCCCGCTCCCCAATGTATTCTCCTAGGTATGTGCAGCTTCATTCAGGGATGGATCCTTCACATTGAAAAAACACAGGTGGACAAGGAGGAGTCGGTGAACCGGGTGTTGTGAGAGGTGGCAGTGGTGGCGTTGGTGCGGCGACGAAAATCCCTGTATTATATGTTGCTTTCTTCAGTAAAATTGCTGGTACGGTGGTCACCATTCACATTTGGTCGTTGATACGGCCTCACAATTTTTTTCAAGGCGGCATCGGCGGTGCAGGCGGCTATGGATTAAAGCAAGGCGGACACGGTGGAGTTGGTGAAGCCAACATATTTCCGAGGCTCATTTTCTTCATCAACGAGAAGACTCGACGCCAAATGCTCCCACAGACACCTTTGCCTTTGGGAGAGTTAGAAATCGATATGGAGCTCCGTGAACAACTCGAGAAACATGGATTCCGGACGGCCGGGGGCCTCTTTGAGGCATATGAACAGGATCTTCAGCCGCCGGACTTCAAGCGAGGAGATATTACTTCACTGAAGGCGGTCTTGAGGAAAGTTGCCGCTTCGTATACAGTCTGAAGTCGAAGACGGTGATGTTTTTGCTGTATATATTTTCTGTATGTCAAATTCAAGCATCTATTCCGTGTTTCGAGATCGAGAACGCAAAAGCAAGTGTCTACTATTTCGCAGTGCACATATTGTTACGTCATGTTAGATTTGCATTTTGGCCTTCAGTTTCAAATAACGCTGGCTGGTGTTACAAACCGACTTTATATGCTCTGTGGTTGCATAGTACTCCCTTCTTGGCTCGCCAGTACCAACGACGAAAGGCACAACTGTACTCAAAGACCAAGGTTTCCAGACGGTCAGGGATCTTTTCGTGCTGTGGTTGAATAAGAATAAAGAAAATAATCTACAATGGTCGGAGTCAAAATTCGAGGTGTTAATCAAATAGCTGAGAGCTGTTGCTTTTCTAGTAAAGCAAAGTTGAACCATTTACGTGACTGATATCCCTCGCTTTGACCGAGGTTGGATTTTGGAAAAATTATGCAAATATAAGGTACAGTACGTAAATATAGATCGAAACCAGTCTCTATGTTGAGTAACTAGTGTTAGTAGTATTATGCAATTTATTTCAACTGAATCCAATAAAAACTGACGGAGATAAAAAAAAGCCGCAGGGCATTACTCGAACATAGAGACTGAGAGAACTTAGTCGAGAAACGTCACATCAAAGTTGTACGTAACTTAATCAATCTGACTTGGAATTTTTTCGTCTTCGCGCTCACTCGGCTTTCTCGATCTTCCCTCTCACGCACTCTACCAACAATCTAAAGAGTACAAAATCTTCTCCGAGCATTGTATACAGGCCTCCCACGTCGAAAACACGTCAAAACGCGTCCTACTCGGCTCTAGTCCACGTAGCGGCTCGTCGCAATGGTCGCCGCATCCAAGCCTGTGGCATCGAATGTGCTTGCTTCTAAGGTCAAAATCTTCAAGCCAGAGGAGCTCAATATCCCCGGGATGGTGGCTGGCTCTAGAATTTGCTTAGGAAAGACCCCCTACAAGTTTCAAAAACGGTTTTTCAGCAATGTCATGCAAGGCCGTGACGTGGTGCTAGACATCGGTACAGGCAGTGGAAAATCCCTATGCTTCGACCTGCCTGTGCTAGCGAACAAGGAGGATATTGTTCTCATTGTGAGCCCCTTAAGTGCGCTTATTATCGAGCAGGTACGTCGTAGTTGTGTAATAAACTTCACTTTAACTGAAACAGTCAATAAAACCAGGCAGCTGCTTCACCGCTGTCATCACTTGCGATATGCAAAGAGACTCTGTCATTAGAGGGTCGGGATGCCCTTTACCAGGTCATTAAATCATTTATTCACGCTCCCCGCTCTACTAATTCTGTAAATAAAGAGCAGCAGAGGGATCTGTCCAACGAATCTTTGTGTTTCCAGAGATTGCGGCATCTTTGGAGTTCAGCAAGAGGGTGCTCTCGCAGCCATGATTACAGGAGCATCTGCGCCTCGTTTTCATTGACGAGGCCCATTGCGTGGGTCTCTGGGGCGGGAGCTTTCGTTCCGAGTATGCAGAACTCGGTGTTCTGCGGGGGCGTGTTCCTTCAAACGTAACATTCGCAATCGCATCTGCGACCCTACCCACACATGTCCTCGACGACTTCTGCGCTAAACTCAAGATTGGCAAGGATGCAATCACAATATCGATGTCAAATGCCCGCCCAAATATCGCATGTTCTGTAAGGAAGATTGTCCACCCCGAGGAAACTAAGGCCGATCTTCGGTTTCTCATTCGGGAGGACGCAGGTGTTGTGGCCGATATCCCCGTCTCCCTTGTTTACTTCAATACACGGATCGAAACTGAAGATGTTTGTGACCAACTACAATCCTGGGCTCAAGACGTCGGGATTGACAAGTCGGTGACTGCATTCTATCACGCAAAAATAGGCACCGCACGGAAACGGGAGCTTGAGCGGAAACTCGGGGATGGAGAGATTCGTATCTTGTGTTGCACGGATGCAGTTGGAATGGTGTGTAAATAAATACTCAGTGTCTTCAAACAATGCTGATCCTGCCTTCAGGGTTGCGACACGCGGAATATTTTCCGTGTTGTACTGTGGAAGCTCCCGCCGTCGTTCTGTGCGTTAGCGCAACGATCCGGTCGAGCCGTACGAGATTTTACTGAGCTTGGCGAGGCTATTTTATTTGTCTCAGCCAAAGTCTTGAAAGATGGACTCGCAGCAGCGGAGGCTCGCGTTGCGCGTGAAGAGGCAGCAGACCCAAATAACCAGGAAGGTGAGGACCTTGTTCCGGAGCCGGAAGAAGGTGTCGATGTTGTTGTGGGTCAAGCCGTCGTTGTCGCGGAAGGAGGAACTCGGGTGGAGGAGAATGCGGAAGGAGAGGGTCTCGACCCTGAAGCTGCCATAGAAGCAGGGAGAAAGAAAAAGCGCAGGGCAGCGCGGCAGTCTGCGGCTGATGCCCTTGAGGCGCAGTTTCTCAGCGCCTTTGCATGCACTCAACAGTGTCGAAGAATCATCTGGGATGGATATTTCAGGAACAGCACGAAGTGTGAGTTTTACTTCCAGATATCATTTGATTTTTGAACCAAATTCTGTGTAGCCCCGCCGCTCGCTGTCGCACCTTTAGGCGCTCATTGCTGTGATTTTTGTGAACCGCATCTCTTCCCTATTCCCCTCTTCCTCGTTGAAAAAATCCCTGGGTTGAAAGGTGGCAAAAAGCGCAAGTTCCCTCCTGTTCTTGCAAACACCATTCGCACGGAGTTCCGTAGGTGGAGTCGCGAGGTCTTCATGCCGAAGCTATACCCGAAGGAGGCAGGATTATCCATGATGGGATCGGCCCTCGTACCCGATTCCACCATCGAACAGATCGCAACATGCGGTGAATTCGTCGACACACTACACAATTTACAACGACGGGCACATTGGTTTTAATGCCTAATTATGAAGAGGGTTTCCAAGCTTCAAGAGGTTATTTAGCTGCTGAGTCCATGTTCCGAGTTCTGAGTCTTCTCATGTTGACAGTTCTCATTCTCGCCTCGACTTCCCGGACTTTGAAACTCCAAAGGCACCACCTTCAGCCGCTGAGGAAGGTGTTGTTCCTTCTGCCGAGTGCAGTGGACCTTCTCCAAGAACTCCAGCGGATATTCCAGGAGCATGATTGAACCGTGAACGAAGCACCCGGTATTCCCGAACCCCCTGACGATATCATCGACTTCATTCTCGGGTTGGAAGTTCGAGAGGGAGAGCGCGCGGACGTGGCCGTCGAGCACGCAGCGCATCTACTCGGGGTGGCGGTTCTGGCTCCCGAGGCCGACGGCAAACTTCTACTGCAGCCACGGGGCCTCCGAGACGTGGTCACAGTGCTACTAGTGGTTCATAAACATGTATTTATGTTTTTAATTATACCAATACTATATTCCAACCACTTCTTGAGCCATGTCCAAAAGTTGATCAGCCATGTGAGCAAACTCCTCATCGTCATGCATGAGATCATCATCTTCCACAGCATCTAATTGCCTCTGTCTCTTCAGGCACGTCGTCCTCCTCGTCGCTCTCGCTCTCGGCTGCTTGAGGTGAGGTATTTTTGTAGCTCACCTTCCGAGCCAATCCCAACTGCGATTCGATCCTCGAGCGTTGTAAATGACCTTCAGAAATCAGCGAACAAATAATTGAATACGCATTGTTCCGAACCAACCTTGGCCCAAAATTTTTGATGTTCCTGTAGCAAGTCAATCTCCTTGAACGAATTGATGATCCCTGTTAAATTAACAAGTCAGTTGTTGAAATAGGCATCTCTATACTCCCCGTGAGCACGCTACACCAAATAAAAATTGATATTTGACAGACCGTAGAGCAGGCGGCCATCTTTTGAGGTTATTAATGAGTTCGAAAAGCGCGTCGGCATACTGTAGCGTTTCGACCAAAGGTTCAGGTGACGGGTGACACGGGCCTGTGAATGAACAATTTTGGCCTCGGTGACAGGTGGTGGCGCAATTGTGAACCCAAATAGGCCTAAAAACACGAAAATTTTCAGTCCGGCAGCTGCCGAATTGCCTTTTATGGTAATTTGATCGTGATTGCCGAGGAATGAACAATTGACCCAGTGAACAATTGAGGTGACGGATGACACCCCGTGAACCTTTGGTCGAAATGCTACAGTACTTAGGCATAGACCCAGTTCCTCGGAACATGACCATCCAGTGGGCAAGAATATTCAACACCATGCCGACGTCTCCAGACTTGATTGAGGTTGTGAAAAGCAGAAGAAGGAGCATGTCGTGGTTGCATAAAATCGTATTTTCTAGCTGTGGGTCACGGTCAGCTTCGGGAAGAAGGCGCAGCTCTTCCGCCGCATGCTCCACTCAATTTTTAGAATATGTTGTTACCTGTGTTCCACGTCTCATGCACTCCATGACTTCCTTCCCACCATGACCGATTGTCGCTCCCCAACACTACCAACGACACTTGAACATTTGTCTCTCCGTGCATGGGGCTGCTCCGGGTCTCGCCACCTCGAAATTGACGCCTTGGCTCACTGAGATGATATTCTGCGCCAAGGTGATAGCTGCTGGGGCCTAAGTAGTTCCTACTCTATGTATCGGTGCGGCCTTCGAGATTGTGGTCATTTTCCTAGAGATAGTTGACGTGCCTCGAGACTACTGCTTCCACCCGTGCTGACGAGTTTCCCCTCAGAAAATCAAGAAAAACCGCGAAGACCTGAGGGATCTGTGCACCGGGACACTCGAGATCGTTGGGATTATCGAAGACGAGATCAAGGCCCATGGAGAAATCGCGGCGGCAGCTAGCATGAAAGAGTGCGCACACAGCAGATCCTAAGGTTCATCAAATGCCTCCTGGGCTGTCTGGATAAATTGCTCCAAGGGCCAGATGGATTCCGAGGTAGATTTGTGGAAATCTTGCGGGCCTCCAGGATCGCGATCATTTATGCGAGCTGCGCTCCAACTTCATGGTATGTGCCTTTCTTGTCTGCTGGTGGAGGACAGACACCGGGGGCAAAAGACGATGCACTTGGAAGTTGAATGTGCTACATGCACTCAGCCTGTAGTGCGTCAGTTGACACAACAAAGGTTCGCAAGACCTTTGTCGCATCTTTGTTTTTGGGGGTGAGTCAAAGAAGAAACAAAGATGCCACAAAGGCCTTTCAAACCTTTGTTGCATCAACTGACGCACTATGGACTGAGTGCGTGTAACGCACTCAGAAACTGAGTGCATCGTTGTTTGCCCCCAGTGAGAATCATGTGCCGCACGTAATTTACCCTCAACAAATGGTTCGATAGCTAGTACAATTCTTTTGCTCTTCTCAAAATTCATCCCCAAATTATTGGGCATCTCGGCGAGTGAAAAATGAAACCAATGGATATTCTGGGGGGATAATGTAGTACAATTTGATCTGGAGTAACCTTTGGGTGAACTGTATCGATGGTACTTGTAAGATCAAGTTCAGAAAGTTAAGCAGTAACGACTTGCGAAGTGATAGTGTGATCCCATCACCACGAGGATCGCAAGTTCAACTGGTAGCAACTAAGAACCTATTTCGGGGAATATGTGTCGGTTTTCTACTGTGTGTTGGATGCACAAAATGTGTCGCTGTGTCGGGTTTTAGGGAGCCTCTGTAGTTGGTCAGAAATCATTGAGCTACTAGAGTGCAGTAGTGCTGGCCAAATATGATATAAATATGACAAATGGTGTATTGTATTCATATCCATATCATATTCACACTCAAGGGTTGTATTGTATCTGTAACGTACCATATTCATATTTGATAGCTGAATATGAATATATTTTCAATATATCCAGAATATATTCCACCGAGCGTTAATCTTGATAAAATCTGTGTAGTTAATTCCTTCTGCAAGCTCAGACTTCAGCCACTCCTTCGTCAAAATGTCCAGCGAGACTGTCTCCGCAGTCATAGATGCTCGAGAATCTGACAGTGTGTGTTTCAAACTGGAAAAAAAGACATTCAACGGAAATACTGACACTGGATCGCGAGAATATCCCGCGAAACCCGTCCCATATATTTCAGAGTGCCGGAATTTTCCTTAAGCCTGTGTTAGTAGAAAGCAAAAAAAAAAAATTGAAACTCACCTTCCACCACGTGAGAGGATCATTGAAGTCAGGCGCAATGGGGGAAATGTTGTTGAAATACAGATCAACTTCATCTTTCCCATACAGCGATGTGAGGTTTGCACCGCTATGGCCATTGCGAACACTGATTTCGTTTCATCGGTACTTTCATCAGCAGGAGTGGCTGCAGTCTCCGAAGAAACATGCGGATCAGCTTTTGCATGTTGCTTGACAATGTCGAGAAGCAATTTCCGCGCACATATGGCGACACTTGGGTCCCACTGCTTGCTCTGAAAAAAGGCAAGGCGGATTGCAGGATGCCCTTGGACATGCTTGGGGTCAAGTATTTTGAAAGAGGGCCATCACGGCGCGCAATTTGATAGGAGCGAGGGAGATTATCAATCGCAGTGAGGAGGGCGGCTAGATCGTCATCGAAGGGCGCGGCCATGGGACAGAAGAGTAGGACTATATAGGACCTTGATCCGAAAAGTGGGAGATTAATGATGGCCGAAAGGGGAAAACAGCTCACCATATTCGAATATATTTGAATACAGTGACCCCCATATCATATTATATCCATATTATATCATATTCATATTCAGTGTATTCATATTCAGATGAGGTCCTTCAGGCCGTATCATATTTGTATTAAAGTGAATATATTCAAAATATATTCAACCGTATTGTATTTTTGGCCAGCACTAGAGTGCAGAGTCACTGCATTCCGGGGCCACATCGGCAGACCCTCGACCGAGCCGCCTCGGCAGAGGTCGACAGACCCGCGCCTCGGTAGAGTCTACCGAGCTATGGCTACCTCGGTCGACCCATTAGTTTGCTAAGAACCACTTATCCTGGCTCTCCGTGCTTTCTTGGGGTGCGGTTGGTGCCTTCTATTACTCATGATGGCTGATGACAGACATTGACAGTGTTACATTTGATGCGAGTGTGACGTTTTCGGCCAAAGATCGGTCGGTTGTCCAATCAATTGTCACGGCATTTTCCACGACATAATTGTCACGTAACGAGGTAGCACGCCAGCCTCCCACAGACCGAGTTAGGAAGTCAGACGACCATTCAGCCGCCAGCGGCACCGCGGGAGAGAACCTCGACCGGGCCGGTCCTTTCTGAACGTGATACTTGTTTTGGCCGAGGTGCGTTGGAACCTCAACTGTCGATGTCGAACATAGGGGTAATATTACTTCGAATGGAAAGTATTTCCCTGCCGTATTCATAGTCTCTGCCTCGTGAACTCGGATTTGGTGCTTCCTTCGTATCTTTTCACACAGTAATGGGCCATATATTAACAGGGTCATTTGATCCCGCTCGCTCTCCCATCTTTCTCCTTCCACCATGGCTGACCCTCCGCCTCGAAGAGACCGCCCACCGCCTTCTACGTCCGCCAGTGGCTCTAGCACCCTGGCTACCAGGGGCAAATCATCTTCGCGTGGCCCCTTACATCACCATAGTTCTCAGTCACAGTCACGGTCGTCACCAATGGAGTATGAATCATACTTCCAGAAGGCGAAACTGTACTCACAGATATCATCGCGACAGGCCATCAGCCCAGTCTGAATTTCAAGGATCATCAACTGCAGTTCAACGGCCTAGGTTGGTTCCTTTCTCCCATGAAGCATAATAATCATAAACGTTTTCAGTCGCGAAGCTTCAGCTGTTGCGAGGCGGGGGCGAATGCCATCTCATCTAATGGTTCACCACAGCTCCCGATCTGCACCAACTAGGTTGGAATTATGGTAATTGTGCTCTTGAATATAACTTCACTGACTTGTTTGCACCTTCAGCTTTACATCTGAATCTGGTACCACTGAAAGCTCTGCCACAGGTCCCAGTTCCCCCATTTTCTACTCAGAGTAAGTAGTGAGGGCTATAAATTCCAGACACAAAGTAAATTTTGCATTTGCTCAGAAGCCCGAATGATTTGAGCCCTCCGCAGCCTTTGGGCGAGGACTCTTGTCCAGCACCGACATCTCTGCAACCTGCTGCAGTGCCGATGGTTTCATCTCCGATGACCAACAGAGATGACCTGCATCCAAAATGGTATATTCGTGCTGTCATATATATGACTGCCTACCTGCACACAAAACACCGCGTGACCTTTGCGGCTGCTGGCCTCATTCTTGTTTGCCTGGCGTTCATATTCTCTGTCCTGGCTGGCGATCTCATTGGTGCTGTCAAAATGCCTATCACACTGAAATCTGTTTTTTCGAAACTGGACATCAAAGATAATTTTTTTGTACACCCTACATGCTTTTCCTGCCACACCCTCTTTGAACCAGATATCTCGCCAGACACCTTCTGTCCGCATTGCGAGGAGGAAATTTTCGGAGCTCCACCAGAGGATAATGCAGTTGAGGATGATGATGTTGAGGCAGGGCACACCAACCCTTCTGGGGCACCGTCATCGCGGAAAAAGAAACGCAAGCCATATATGGTTACCCCGATCCAGGTGCTCTCAGTCGGGTTGAAAGACTTTTTCAAGAGACCAGGAATGGTCGCTGCTGTGAATTCGTGGAGGGCGAAACCAAGAAACAAGGAAGACATGACTTGTATGCAGGATGGCGAAGTTTGGAATACAATCAAAGACCAGGACGGGAGCCTCTTCTTCTTTGGGCAGAAGGCACTTGAAGAAATTCGCCTTGGAGTGAGCTTCAGTCTTGATTGGTACAGTGTTCAAATAACACACACATCAGGCCATCTAACCTTTTGTAGGTTTGGACGAAAGCGGAGCCCGTTTGGGCCTAGTCATTCATCCGGTGTAATGTCTTTCTGTATCCAGAATTTGACCACCGCTATCAGGTATGTTTGTTTATGGTATGATACATACCAAGCCCATGGGTTTTGGCAGATACCGCGCTGAAAATCTCATCCTGAGTGGAATGACACCTGGCCCGACTGAGCCAACTGCTGAACAGTTACAACATTATCTGAAGATCATCGTAGATGATTTGATCATGTTGTACACAGAAGGAATCATAATCAAGACAGGGGAATATCCGGACGGTCAGCAGATACCACTGACGGAAATACACTGCTCAACTATATTGTAGGCATCCGTGTCCGTGTTGCTCTGGTAGCAATCATTGCCGACCATCCAGCAATGTGCAAGTTGTGTGGCTTTGCTGATCATGCCCACAATAATACTCCGTGCACAAAATGCACTGTTACTCACGACAAGCTTTTCACTGAAGACTCTATGAAAAATAGTCAGTGATGTAACTATGTGATTCTAAGTAGTGATCGACTTTGTTTAGAATTTTCCAAACGTACTGGAGAAAGACACAGAGAGCTCGCTTTTCAACATCGCAATCTCGCCACAACTGAGGACAAAGATTTGTTTTTCAACCAACATGGAGCGCGATGGACCGAGTTTGCCAGGCTTAATTACTTCGACATTGTGAGGTTCACGGTGGTGGATCCTATGCACAATCTTTTGCTCGGTGAACTTTAAGCTTCCGATAACTGTTATTTATAACTGAGCTTTTGCGATAGGATTGGCCAAAACCCAATGGTACACCCGCTGGATCAAGACAGGGGCTCTTCGTGCCAATACCCCTTCCTTCTACCGAGAGTTGAATATAATTCATCAGTTTCTTGAGAGTGTATGTTGTCATTCTGCATTGTTTGACTCGGAATTCATGTTTCAGCAGTTTGAGTCTCCGAAGTGGGCCGGACATTTACCGCTACGGGTGGGAGAGCCTGCTGGCGGGTCGCTTACTGCGGATGAATATAAATTCGCAGTGACAGGACCATGGGCTATCGCGGTAAGCCTGATTCGCTCCATCAGTAAATCATAGTTGAGTAGTGTTGGTAGATACCAGTTGTTTGGGAACGGTTCCTGGACGAGGCTGAGAAGGGATTGGCGTCAGCCAAGAGAAGTTACCAACAGGCGCAAAAAAAATATGAAGCAGATCTCAAAAAATGGGAAAGGGGAAACCAGAGTACTGATCCCCCGTCACCGCCGGATATCCCATCCCCACGAATGCAGCGCGACGAAGACACCAATTTCCTCCGGTTTTCAACTGCTTTGAAAATTCTAGTTGGAAGCTCTATCAAGCTCCAAAAGCTCAAGCATGCAGATCGGTTGTTGCAAGAATATCTCCTAGGTTTCATGAAAGTATGTTGAATTCTCTTGAATCCATGCTGCAGAGATAGATCATAAATGATTGGACAGTTCTATGGAAGCAAGGCGATGAAACCAAACCACCATTGGGCGGTTCACATTCCCGACCAGGTCCTCGACTATGGCCCTCTCTATGGCTTTTGGGCTTTTCTTACTGAACGGCTGAACAAAGTCTTGAAGAACCTCAATAGCAATAATTGGGGCGGTGGAGAGCTCGAAGTGTCCATGTTACGGGAATTCCACCGAGTTGCTGCAGTGGATGGAATCGTACGCAACAAAATTTCGATTGAAAACCAGGCATGGTAAGCATCCTCAGTTGAATCGTATCTTGGCTGAAACAGCTGGTCCCGACATGCCATTTGTTGTCCAGCTTGAGCACCGCTTCTTGAGGAAGTTACTCCATGTTGATGCAGACAGTGTTGCACTTGGTACTATCCAGGATGCGGCCGCTCACGGTACACATATTTCTTCAAAATGCAGTTTCTGCAACGGTTTCTGAATGTGCCATTTCTTACAGAGCTCGTGCCTTCTCGGGTGCTGTGTGGAAGTATTGCCAAAGAAGCGGAGCTCTTCACCGACGACGATCTGCGATCTGGCCTAGTCAAGTACTACAATCGGAACGGAGGCACGGTTCATTTCAGGTTCACAACCCACCAGACAAGACTCACAACCCCTCCGAGAATATGCCTCGACATACAAATATGCTCTTTTAGATGGTCGGCGAGTCGTACCTGCCAAGCACGCTCGGAACAACTCTGCTGATGCAGCCCTTATCCAAGTCCAATTTAATGGTGAAGGGCACGTTGGGGAGATCCGTGAATTATTTATCCATGAGCAACCTGGTGTCCTCGGAGCGGAGAAGACGCTGCTAGCCCACATTGAATGGATGAAGCGTTCCGATACTACACCTTTGGAAGATAATGCGTTCGTGTGGGGTGACAATCCTGATTTGTGTGTCTTCAATTTCCTGTGTCTCGTCGAAGCTTATTTATGTTTCCAGCCATGACTTGGGCGTTGAAACATGGGAATATAAAATCTACGAGCAGCCCGGAAGTCTTTCTTCTCCCCCTGCCGTGCTGCCCTTGGCGGAGATACAGTGTCAAGTATCCCGAGGTAAAATCTGGTTTACAGAGCCTCCTATTTGGATAACGACTACGATGGATCGGGTATGCCTGCCTCAGATAGTTCTGTCCAGCACTGAAATTTCGAAAGTTTCCCTCCTCACTTGCTGCTTACGGACTAGGAGGTTCGGAAGGAGACTTGTAACAAAAGCATCGGCGAGATTTGGGTATATAATGTAAGAATTTGTGTGTGCGAAAATTGTCTAGTTAGAGTAACGTTTGAGTTCAATTTTCCTGCAGCTCGTGCGCATCTTGTTCCCCGAAAACCAAACCGCAGTCTTCTGGCTCTGGAAATTTCCCCCAATCCAACAGACGAAGAGAAAGAACTGGATCCTTCTTATTCACGTCGACCCAAGCTTTCGATATACCAAAATTGAACGGTGCATAGCGGGGAATACGTTCGGAGGCCCTGCCAACACTGACACGATCGTATTGGAGGTTGGGCGCATGGCCACGGTTGATCGACAACTTATGTATATTGTGTACGATATCGGAGTACTGCAAGACAGGTAAGTACGGTTCCAAGAATAGCATGAAATATCACCACTTCGCTCGTGCGCCATTCAGGGGACAGGACTTCAAGAAATTCGCGACGTTTGAGTACTGCCGGATCGGTAGACATGTTCGCAGCAACCGCCATGCGGACTTTCCACGCGTCCTTGCTCTCCTCGGCGCCTTCCTCAGGGCCGGAGACCTCGTCGGAGAGAAACTCGGGGTGGATCAAGTCGCGAAGAAAATCAACCGTCAGATTATTAGCGGCCCCGTATTCCTCAATGACCTTTTCCATCTGCTTCGATTTCTGCGAAAGAGTGTGAGATCTAAATTAGATTAATGTGCGAGCTGGGGTTACCAATTTCAGACGTTGCATGCGACGATCGGCGGTGTTCCCCGCCGCGGCCTTGGCTCGCCCCTCTGGCGTTCTCGATGCTCGCCACGGTCGCTTGGCCGTTCGAAACACGTCCTTCGCAACTTCGAAAAGATATGCGGGGTCCCAGGTAGGCTGCTCCGCGGTATCCTTGCGTTCAAGGCCGAGTGGCCAACGGCGTTTATCCTGCATGGGTTTTGAGGAGTGCGAACGACGTTGAGAACTGATATATACCTTTAGTTCGGCGTCCGCCAACATCGCAACCTTGCGAAAAATTGCCTTGTTTTGCTGAGCGTCCACCTTTTGCGCGAAGTCTGGGGTGGGGTAAATTTCTTTCGTGATCGGATTTTGGCGCACGCTATCAGGTTCCGGCCAGACTTTATCAAAAACATTGCAAACACGATAGAAAACTCCGGTGGTATATTCCTGCAACAAGATTAGCACAATATCAGTCGCTCAAAGACGTGGCTTACCTTCAGCAATCTTCTTTCTGTCTTGGACAGATTTATTTCATTCAGCTGGACAGATTCGGACGCCGAGTCGTCTTCGGTGTAGGGGACCAAATCAGTGTCGTCCCCGTCGATGGAGTCGTCCGTGCTGAGTGCAGGGTCGAGGGGAATGCTCCTTGTAGAACGTCGCGTACTGTGGCTCTTCGCCTGAGCAAATCGTCCGCCACGGCGAGCGGCAAGCCTGGCTTCCATGGCAGAGACGCGGTTGTCGAGACCAGAAACAGACATGTCAAGACCAGAAACCGAAGCCTTGAGCTCTTCTTGGTTGAGCAAGATGGTGCGCATCATACCAAGTAGCTCTTCCATCTGGCTTCGCTCCTCTGGAATCGAAGAGGTACGATACATAGGTCGCTGAGCGTATCGGTTTGCAGGTGTCGGAGTAGCGACGGATGCCTCCTGGGCGTAACTGGGTTGAAAATGACCCTGGTGGTGGTAATAAGGGCCGCCAGGAAAGTCCAGAGAGGCCGAGCGGCTGTGAAATACTTGTATTAATATCAATTTTCCAATACAGATTACTCGCGACGCACGGGGGCGGCCCGAGACCCAAGCTTCTCTGTGAGTTCCCGCGGTGAGCGTCATCCACGCCAGCCGGATTAGACCAACTCTGAAACCTGCAGAAGACCATAAGCAATCAGCGGCGCATGACTATAGATAGGTGGACGCACGGGTCACCGTGCGGTGCTCCATCGCCGTATGGATTTGTGGCAGTCCGGGTGGGAATGTCTTTGCCGTTGCGTGAGCCACTTGCCGTACGAGAGTTTCGCAAGTCCATAGGTCGTTCGCTGCTCACAAGCCCGTGGTGGTGGTGGTGATAGGAGAACAAAGAAAAAAGATCTGCCTCATTGCCGCTGCTCACCGTGGTGGAAACAGCAGGGTCGACGAGCTATCCGTTAACGTTAGGCAAATCAATTGCTACATCAAGTGCCCAACCTAATTTAAGCAACTCTTGGACGCCCTGACCTATAGCCGCCTTAATCCAGGGGAATGGGAGGAAAAACTAGCATCGACGAGGTAGGTAGACCGCGGCAGGGTCTACCGAGGTGCGCTCGGCAGAGGTCGGCAAAGCTCGGTCGAGGAAGGATCGGCAGACCTTACCGAGGCGGCTAGGCGGAGCTCGACAAACATCGGCAAAGCTCGGCAAGGTCTGTCGATTCGGCCCCGGAATGCAGTGAGTGTTCAGATTTATCACTGGCACTCATTAGATGGTAGAAAAAAGCATGATTCGCTTTAAGGAGGTGGAGGTAAGTTGAAGAGCCACGGCTGAACACGGAAGAAGCGGCCCGGCATAGAGGTGAGAAACTCCTTCCCTATAAGGCAGGAGAGGAGGGGGGCATCAGCTTGGGGCCAAAAGAAACTTTTCGACCCTATATCCGATTTTTGAATCCCAACTTCCCCTTGAGTACCGAGTACTCGAGTATCCGAGCAATCATCGACTGCGATGTGTTGAGATGGCTCCTAAACCCCTGCCGTTCTGTACCCCATGCAGTTTCACTCTATCCACACAATGCCGATGTGAGTGCGCACGTCAATACCGAGGGGCCCGATTTTTAGATGCTTGCTGGGTGTCTGTGTGGAAGAAAAACTGTGCGAGGGTGATATTTTGGCGGGAAAAAGATTGAATGATGCATAGACTATTCTTCACTGAACAGATTTCACTAGTATATCCCCAGACAATGTATATGGCTCTCAAATTGCTCCAGAAGCCACACATCACCTGTTTGCTGAAGCAATGCTTGTGCAATGTTTGAAGTTTTCAAAAGTTCAGAAGATTCCGACAACGGCCCGGGGTCCCCAGCCAATAGGATTCAACCATCAAAATGGGTGCTTGTCTGGGAAGATTGGATGAGAAATACATCTAGAGGTCTACCTGTGTCATCCTTCACCTCCAGACCAATTAGGAAGCCAATAACCAACCCATGTGAAGCTCAGGATACCCAATTTTCCTCATTTCCACACTGGCAATTTGTGTTCCTTTCCACTGACCTACTGAACCATGTGAGTAACCTCCATCATTTTATTATTGCTCTGGTGACATGCCCAATCGATCTTTTGGCCTAGGAAATGGTGAGGCCTAGAAAACTGTAGGAAATTTTTGAAAGGCCATTGAAGTATCATTGGACTTACCAAGATGAAAAAGGAGTGAGAAACCGGGGGAAATGTGTCTCATAAAATCAAGGAGTGCTTGCATCGGTCTGGGGACACCCCCAATTGGCTCTTAAGGCCCTCAGAACGGTGTGAAACCTTTTTCTGTGGCTAAACCTGGTCCATCCTGAGCCCCAAAGAAAAAGGTGCATTAATTGCCTTTTAATTACCTTGGGGAAGAGATCCCAATGCACATTGGTGCGGGGTGCACCCTTCCCAAATAACATCCCCATTACATTCTAGGTATAGCACTTTGGTTAGGGAGATCCAGTGGAGGCATGGGGCAACATGCCCATCGCAGTTTCGGAGGTGTTCTTTGCATGAGAAATGGTGAAATCATGAATCTCTGCCCGGGAAGGCACGCAAAAATTATGGGACCCTAATTTTTGGATTCTACGACCTTGGAAACATTAGTGCACCAAAAAGCTGCACCACAGAGCCTTCTTATGTTGTGATGTGGCAAAATTGAGCGCACCCTCTCACTGGGCCGAAATTGGTGAGTGCACCACCGATCTGGGCACCTCGGGAGGGTGCCTTCGCGAGTCTGTGGCATAATGCGGGATGGGGGGTAGCGTGGCTAAGCCCTACGACCTGAGGGCACAAGTCCAATGCCGACTTAATCAAAGATTCACGAGATTGGTGCGCTTAATTCAGAGGTGGCCGCCATATTGCTGTCGAGCTGATGCATTCCTCTAAGACATACCAGTAACCTGCCTGCCAAAATTGGCGGCGAAATCCGCCCTCGTTGGGGTGTGGCATCTATTTTATTGTGGCAGGGTCGGGGAAAGCCTGTCAACACTCCTCAACGGTGACTCCTACGGCCAAGACATCATAACCAATCGATTCCTTGGGTCCGAAAACCCTAGAAATCCACTCACCTTAAATGAAAACAGTTTGTGTGAACTCTTGAGCTGGTAGCAACTGCGTGGAATGAAACCTTTTGCGAATGTGGACCTCAGTGCTATAAATCACTGATGAGGGGCACACACAGAAGGAGAAGAAGTTAAAAACACATTTTCGCTTGAAATCCGGCCAAAGGTGCTTTAAAATGTCCCTTGCTGGCGGACCTTGATGAAAACTTCCTTCTATGGACGCATGGCGGAGTGTTTCCCAAAAGGGAAGTGTGCATCAAGAGTCTCGTATATATTATGCTTTCTTATTGTTCTTATTTCCCTCTATTAATTAGGTTCAATTGAGAAGCACTGAATGTTCCCAATTTTTCTCATAGTATCAAATTGTTGTAAATGAGGGAGACAACATTTGGTGGCATTTGAGCCATTCTCAAAGGGAAAAAAGTCGTAATAAAAAGACATAAATAAAAGAGATAGTACGAGGCACGCCACGCAGAATGCGGTGGCCTATCCAACAAGTGATTCTGTTTGAAACCAGAACATATTCCTCTGCAATGAGTTTGAGGAGTGCTATAGAGCACATTCTGGACTCCAGGATGGCTCTCTCCATGGTGAACGAGTGCAAGAAGATACACGCAGCAACAGCCCGGCAGCCACTGGTTACCGCATGCCCGATCAGCCACCGGGTGGTTTCCAGTGGCTGCCGCAACCTCTCTAACGCATAAGGTCAAGAGGTCCACCGACCTTATGCATTATGAGCCCCGCGACTGTACTGCAATTAGCTGTAAGCCCAACCGAAGTGCAGCTCTAAGCTTTGTGTCTAAAATTATACATCAGGGGCCATAAACATGGCATTCTGCCGTGTGAATGAAGTGTGAATAGTGCAGTAATTGTTTTGGTCAAAAATGTAATTATGATCACGCGACACGGGAGTCCATCATATCCAAGTGGCATGGGAACACAACGGCACCGAATCCTGACGTGGTGCGCAGTACTCTCTCCATTCTAGGGCTCTGTTTATATCTCCGGTTTGTAAACACTGTTTTAAACACCGGTTTATAAACCGGTTTATAAATGGTCAGGCTCCGAGGGCTGGTTTATAATTCTGTGGAGTCACGTGTCATATATCTGCGAGTAATTCTTTTTCGCTGTCTTGCCTTGGGCTTGCTACTGTCTTCGACTCTCGAGGCTTGTCTATACTCTCATAATGTCCTGCTCCGGAGTCACTTACTACCAGGAGGAGCTGAAGGATTTACTATGGCTTCTCAAGAACCTGCCGGACACCATCCCAATCGGCGATTACCATAATTTTATCGGATACGCTCCCGATGAGAAGGAAGTAGACGAAAAGGGTTGCTCTGGAATGCTTTCCCGGGGCTTAGTGCGACCTCGATTGACTCTCATCACGATGGCATGGACATTACCCTGCTATTTTTCTGGGACTTGCTATCGGATAAGCTCATTGCAGGGGCGAGTGTAGTTGGAAGTCTTGCAAACCGGGCAGAACAAGCGGAGAGCACTGCTAAGAGAGGGAAAATTTCGGCCGGAAACACAACGTGGGAAGGGGAAGTAGACTCGCTCACATTTTAGCATATTTTGCATGTGGTGTTTATAAACGCGTTTATAAACACCCCTGTTTGAAAAACCAACTTTAAAAACTGTTTATAATTGCCTCGGAAATTATAAACAGGGCCCTACTCCATTCACACCATCATGAGCAGCGCACTGATTTCCTACCTCGCAATGCTTCCCTCCGAAATCTGGTTGACATGCTGGACCCTCTGCTCGTCTCGCCAACTTCGCCGCCTCTAGTGTTGCCGCGGCTCGGCTTGGCTTGGCTAGCCGATTGAGCGGAGCCGAAATTTAGCTGAGCCGAGCCAGCCGTTCCCACAGTGGCTATAAGTGGCTCGGCTTCGGCTGAAGCCGGCTTAAGCCCAGCTTAGCCACGGCTTCAGGCCTTTTTTCAAATGTACTAGCAGACCACTCCCCTCTGGTATTTTGAGCACTCTACATGTTGTGTGATGCCTCCTACTACAGAGAACAACTCATGGGTGTTTCTCATGGCAACCCGCGTGCCACGAGAAAGTTAATACGATAAGCGGACTTTGAGCGGAGACAGCTGATCAGATCACCTTACGGCACATCCGATAATCATTTGACGTTGAACAATCGATTTCGTCGAGTGCCGAGGTTGTTGTGGGGTGCAAAATGTAAGCCCTGTTATCTCAAGAATCCTGTAGCTACTAAAAGGTCGTATGAGTGGTTAGAACCCAAGCGGCAACCAATGCTCTCCGAGCCGCGGCTGAGCCGCAGCTAAGCCGCAAGCCGCTCAAGCCAGCCCTCTATAAATGGCTTGGCTCGGCTTTAGGCGGTGATGGCTCTGGAGCCATCAAAAGCCGAGCCGAGCCAGCCGTAGTCGAGCCGCGGCAACACTAGCCGCCTCTCCCTGGTGTGCCAGCTCTTTCGGTCCCTCTGTTTACCGCTATTGTTTGAAACGCACTCAGTTGACATAAGCCCCTTGACACGAGGGGACTGGATCGCCAAGGTTCACAGGCTGCATCGGGTTGCTGTCAGGCTGGAGAGGATTGTGGATGGACCCCGCGTCCGAATGGTTCGATCGTGGACATTCGTGACCAACAGAAACCTTGTTTCCTTCTCCAGATTCTACTCCCACATCGCGAATATTGGGATGGTTGACGCCGTGTACGAGAGGGCTGTCACCGCCTTTTCCTCCACACTCGGTCGATATCAGCACTTGCGCTCCTTGAATATTCGAGAGCTTCTCATCGATAGGCCTTTCCGCGACACTCTGGTATCCCTACCGATGTTGGAGCGTCCTGAAAAGACCTTTTAAGCTGCCAGTGAGCCCCTTCATTTCTTTCTTTCCGCGATCGCACGAGAGCCCTGGTTCGGTGCGTCGCAGGAACATACCTCCGTCGCTACGACGTTGACGGACGCTGCAACTGTATTGTATATTCTTGCCGGCCTTTTCCGTCCCATTTCCTGCTCCCTTCCGCATCCTGCTTTTCAATCCGGGCTGACTGGCTTTCTGGGACAGTGCGCACCGGCCCTCGGCAGACCTCCCATTGCAGTCCATATTCGGATTTCGAAGCCTTGACGCGGGCAGGGATGAACTGATCTCTTTTGTATTCCCTCACTGTGCTCCCGTGCGTCCTATTTTTCATTTCTATTTTTGGTTGTTGTTGGTGTCGTTTCGCGTTATGGCTTCCGCTGTCTTTCGCGTTCCGTCTCCGCTCCGGCTTGGGCGAGGGGCGCGCACATTATGCCTGTGGCTTCGGCTCCAAGCGAGGATGCGGATGCGGATGTGGATGTGCACGGATCAAGGGAACAAAGAACTTGAAGGGTGAGACTCCCTTGACCTCGGGGTTGGCAAGCGCGACCGCAGAGGAACCACTATTTTGTGGTGGAAAGTAGAGGGGTTGTGGCCATGCCCGGTCTAATCTAGACAATGTTCCCCCCTCGTACACGGAATGTGGTCAGCGATGCTGAGTGGACGTCGCGAGGCGTTGCGGAGGAGGCGAGCCGCTAAACGTGGTTGAGACGCAGGCCACGCCAGAACACCTAGTCTACTTTGACTGCGGCGCACGTATCGTCCTTCCCCCCCAGTCGAGGACGTGCGCGTTCGCCATTGGATCCCATTCGAGATGCAGAGTGCTGCCATACACCTCCCTCGCCCCTTCTCAGGCTCGGCTGCATGGCGCTCGCAGCCGACGCTAAATGCCCGTTAATCGCTGCTTGAGGAGCACGAGCGGCCATTTCTTCCTTGTTCTTTGTCAAGTTTCCTGTCGTGTCGGTTGCTTTGCTCATTTTCTTTCCTTTAGATCACCGTTGGTGACAGGACGAGGGAAGCTATTCATCCTGCGCTCCGCTCGGTCGGTTCTGTTTTATACAGAAGTCTCACGTTTTATCCTGATTCTCGTTGGCACTCTTTCGCCGGATGTAAGTTGTTCAACTTCGTTCTGTAGCAGAAATTCATCCATCTCGCTGGAATACAAGTCAACGTTGACAGTGCGGTGCGACGAGTCCACGCTCATCTCGAAAGTCCGATACCTGGTCGCAAATACAGAGTTGGATTTTCGAAAGCATCCAAGACGGACGAAAAACCCCAAAACAGCGCTGCCATGTCTTGTTTCTGAGGGTGAAGATTGCAATTGTGCTAATTATCCTACTTCTTCGTCTTCCCAGATAAGCCTGCGTGTTATCAGTCCCTTTCTCTTTCATACTCGATTCATTCGAGTTATTTGCGCAATATACTGTATAGCTGCCGACCGATAACTGTTGAACTGCGGAAACATGAACCGTCTTGATCCCGTTCTTTCTTGGAATTTGGCGCCAGTTTCCGAGATGAGAGAAAACTTTGGGGTGGTCAGAATGCGAAGGGCGTGGTGGACGGAAATTTAAGGTGGGGGAAGCGAAATGGGGTCGTTGAAGGAGGACGAAGCGACGGGATTGGTTTAGAGTTGTTGTGGAGAACTATGGGAAAAGAAATATCAGAATATGCCGGAATTCAATTTAGGCTTGATTCTTGGCGGCGGCATGGTGGAGTTCAAGGACTCAAAGGGCAAAAAATGCGGCATGCCTGGAGACTCTTCCAAATTATTGTATCTGAATCCGCATACCTGATTAGGAAAGTAAGAAACGAACGAGTAATTTGTGGCCGTAAACACAGTGAAGCTGAGATTCACAACAGATGGGGGAGCTGCATGAACATGCGGTTGAAAATGTATTCATTTTCAGGTAACGATATGGAAACAGAGTGTTATATATAAGGAAAGTCCTACGCACATGGGACGGTGTCCTAATGGACAACGAAACCTGCCAGATAATTGGATCTGGCAGTTTGGCGTTCTAGTAGGTATAGGTAAATTCCTTCCAGGAGGACGGAAGGAACTAGTTGCTAGCAACACCTACCGAGTCTCACACTGTTTGGTAATGGGCGTGCATAAGTGCATTTCCCCAGTGGGCTGAGAACACTGAATAGATAAGATGCAGATCCTTCCTGAAGCCAGTGCGAGAGGGGACTTGATAAGCTCAGCGTGCCACTCTGCCCAGTCGAAAATAGCCCAGTGAACGAGGATTGTCAGGCCTTTAAGAAAGCAGCTTTCAAGCGCGATGAATCTATAGCTGTCCGGATTGTCCTGCGGTTTTAGACGTTTCAAGATCCCTATCAGTGGCGTCATGAACCAAATGGACGGCGCATCTCCGCGCGCCGTGCACTCATTGTACGGTGGCGCCAAGTTCTCATTTGGAACAGCCAACAAGTCAGCGTACGTTGTTTGATCTTCACTCGGAGAACTATCCAATGAGTGCTTGCGGAGATGATCCTTTAATCGACCCATGTCACTTTCATCCTATTTTTTGCTGAAGAATCCTTCGGGCGTTTGATCCTCCGTGGTCTCAGGAAGAAGGCCAGACAAGATTTGATTAATTGCATGCTGGTCTTCGTCGAATTGAGAGGGGAGAATCTTCGGCGGATTCAGGCGCTTCTCGAACGTATTCTTCAGGCTGAATGCAGTAACAGAGATGGGGGCAGGTTTCGGGTCCACAAGTCGACGTATTTCCTTCCAGAAGGCGCCACTTGACTCGGCTTCAACAACTTTTTTGTGGTTGGAGTCCTTGATACTTGCAAGCCTGTCGCGGCCTCTGTGAGAATCAGGATACTCGAGCCGCTTCGGGTGAGCGTCCTGCGAAGATTTCTCTTGCAGTCTATCATCAGCTAAGTCCGTCGTGATTTTGAGAACGTCAAGCTGTACAGCCGTAGTCTCCATCACCGTTACGGCTGGTGCGGACATCGCTGCTGGTGGGATCGGATATGAAAAAGCCTCAGTAGCCGCCTTTTTCGCGCCATCGAGGTGACCGTTCTCCGAGGCGTCATCTTTGTTGATATGCAGGAAGTGGACAGGTGCAGTGCGTGCCTTGATGAGGGATACAATAACTTTCGATAAGTCACCATTCGTATTGCACCATCCGCACGCGTCGTTGTTGGCCGCGGGACTAGGACTGTAAATCTGTCGATTGACAGCCTTGCGTTTCACGTTTGATGTGGCTTTCCTGCCAGTTTCGACCGGCCACGCAGCATCATTCCCTCGGCGACCTTTAAGTTAATTCAAAACACGCTCCCCTCAAATAAAAAAAGCGAAGAAGCAGATATGTTTTATATATCATTATCTTGGATTTTGCCTCTTTTAAATGTATAATCCTCCTCCCAACTCGCCACTACAGACCATCCACCACTCAGTGTCCGCTATATCGGGCCTATTACCTCATCCGATCACGACCGTCATCTGCTATGAATAAGATTTACTTGTCTTCCCTTCGCCATCCCGCCTGGGCACGCTATGAGATGACCGGACGTCATTCTGCCTTGCATCGATTTTCTCCCAGGGCTATCTCCGGGTCTTGAAAATCGTCATCAATGTCGAACTTCGCAGAGAACTTTGGGAGATGAACAGCGAAGACTCAGTATTGGCGTGATAAAGTGAAGGACTCGATCCCGAATCCTTTCGGGACGATCAATTCAAAAGCTAGGACTTCTACGTGCCAGGTTCACGCGAAGAAGTGTCTTCGAATGTCTTGCCTTCCCCTGAATTTATTCCGAATCGTCGCTGTTTTGAAGTCCGAGGGCAATCCGATATCCTCATTGGCTCTCAAGTCCCCGCGCACGGAGCAACGTGCTCTCCGAGGCCACATAATAAAGACGTATTCTCTTTCCGATATCCTCATTCGCTCTTAAGTCCCCGCGCACGGAGCAACGTGCTCTCCGAGGCCACATAATAAAGACGTATTCTCTTTCCTTAAAAGCCAGCCACTTTACCTCTCTTCCATTTGGCCATCCCCGGTCTTGTTACCTTACCTGCACAACTCGCACGCGATGAACGCTCTCTTGCTGCCCTTCCTTTTGAATTTTCTCGCTCTCTTCTTGTCGACCGCGGTCGCCTCGCCTGTCTTGACCTCTCGTGTTATTTCCTCGTCTCTCTACGATGATTTCGTTCTTTACACCAAGTACTCCTCTGCCGCGTACCAACTCATTTGCCCCCGTCCCGTCGGAAAGACTCTCGTTAAATCTGTGAAGCGCTCTCCTCCTTGTATCGTCTCAATATCCTTCCTTATTTCGGCCCTTCGCAGTTCGAATTTGGCCGCACCCAGGGCTTCATCGCGCGCGACCACGATCGGCAGGAAATCGTCGTTTCCTTCCGTGGGACGTTCAGCCTCACGGACGCCGTTGCTGGTATGTCCAGTATTCATCTCCTCTTCCATTTCTGCGGTCCATCCTCACGATGATCACGCTTTCAGACGCCAAGATCCTGCTAGTCCCGTTCACGTCTCCCGGCATCATCGAGCTGGTCCATGTCCACCGTGGCTTCTTGGATGCATACAAAAACGTCGGGGATGATGTCGTCAGCATCGTCAAGCAGCAGCTCGAACAGTATCCGAACTTCAGGGTCGTCGTGACAGGTGCGTTGTGCGGTATTCCTCCAATCTTGATCGTTCTTTCTGACTATCGTGCAGGCCACAGCCTTGGAGGCGCCATCGCATCTCTCGCCGCGCCCTCGCTCAAGGCCGCGCTCCCCGACGCTGATCTTAAACTCTACACATTCGGTCCGTATTCCTTTTTCCTCTGTTCAAGTTCAATGTTCGAAAGAAAATGCTGACCGGATTCATGATCGATGTAGGCCAGCCGCGCGTGGGCAATGCCAAATACGCAAGATACGTGGAGCGAATGATCGGCGTGGATAATATTTTCCGGGGTACGTTTAACTGCGCTGTCTTTTTCATTCATAATTTATCTTCGGCACAGCGGTCCACACATTCGGCAAGTCGCATCCCATACACGCTGGCGTCCTAAGCCTTCCTTACCTTGCCATTTCCTTTCGTTGTGGTTAGACGGTGTGCCTACGATGGTTCCGCGCTTCTTTGGCTACAGGCATTTGTACGTCGTTTCCTTATCTGCTTCCCTCTTCCTCTGCGCTGCCCTCAGACTCTCCCGTCTTATCCACGTACTTCTAAATCTCAACTCGTGTCCAGCGCAACAGAATACTGGCAATTCTCAGACCCCATCCCGCACATCGTGGCTCCCGAGAAAACGGTGAAGCAGTGCGAGGGGAATGAGGATCCGACTTGTAGTGATTTGATTCGTGCGTGTTCTATCCTTTGTTCTTTACTATTCTATATATTTATCTTTTTTTTTTTGACTTTTCCACTTCTTTCCTTCCTTCTTTCGTCACACCGCTCATTCCTTTTCGTCTGAACACAGCATCCACTGGAATCAACCCATTCCATACGTTCTATTTTGGCCAGGTACGAGATTCCATTGTTCACGCGTCTGTGTACGAGAGAGTAATTAATCATATAGGGTAGGCGCCAGCTCTCATAGATCTTTGTACTGTCCTGATGTTTTTCTCTCTTTCTTTTTGCAGTGATGGCGGTCAATCCACTCCTCTGCGTCTGATTATGGCCAACGGTGGGCGCCTTTTTCGTGACCTTCGCATCTTTCTGATCGTCTCGTTCCCCAGTGATGGCGCTCAATCCAATCTACTCCTTGACGTTTATCAAGTTGCTTTTTTTTTTTTGGCTCGTATGAATACGAAACTCTCATTGTTGTCGTGAAACTCTGCATAATGATAGTTACAACCCGTTACTCCCTGTGCGCAAATTAATGTTTTTGAACTCTTGCGACGCCGCCAATTCTTCTTCGACGGTTCTTCACAGCTGGACTTCGCGAAATTGATGCTGGGCCCACGCAAATCCGACTCGTGTGGCTTCGGTAGCGTTGAGCGAACGATGGCAGACGACACTGGGCAGCCAGTTTCTTTCTTTCTTTTGTTTCATCGTCCGCGCCTCACAAAAACCTGCTTGATATCGATGTCTCTTTTCTCGCAACAGGGAGTGGTCACAATAAATTTGACTCAGGGTTCACAAGACCTTCCAAGCTGTTGCTGGGTTCTCGATTGCTGCAGACTACAAATAATTAATTAATCATTTTTGAACGATGAGAAGCAAGTTGTCTCTGTTTGACCAGCCGTCCAGACGACCAAATATTTGCCTCCCTTCTTCTTCCTCCACTTTGAATCTTTGATCTCGCCCGCCTGAAAGGAACTCAGATGATCCTTTTATGATGAGTGAGCCTTGAACGCTCGAAAGTTGAATGCGTATTTGCTCTGAATAAAGCGGTACGTAAGGAACGGCTTTGGCCGGAGCTAGAAGATTGGGGTTGTCGTCTTGAAATAAACATGGGAATAAACAGACCAAATTGGCTGGGCTCGGAGAGAAGACGGGAGCAAGGAACAAAAGGGGTAGCTCCGGATCACGCCAAGCATGTGCACATAACGTCAGGACATCTGCTTTAAGATAAGAGTAATAATCAGCCAGCGGCGTCCCGCCCGGTCATCTACGGCGACGTGATTATCCACCACCAATCTCAATGGACATCGCTATAAGTACCCGCCTGAAGGTGTCCTTTCTTCTCAGCCACCTTTGAGAACTACACATGGCCGTGAAACCCACCCTCCTGATTATTGGCCCTGGCCTCATCGGCGGCTCTCTTCTGTGCGTTTGAGACCGATTCGGATAATTCGACTTGAACCACATCCACAGCACCGAATTCCTGAAGACAGATCAGTATGTGCTCACCGTTATGGCTCGGTCGGCGGACCAGATTGCGGTCCTCTCCACCTTGGGCATCAAAACCATCCAGGCTGGCCTCCAAGACCTCGAAGAAATCGGCTCCGCTGTGGAAGCCCATGATGTAAACCACCCCACCCGAAAAATGGTTCCCGACTGACCTAACACGAGATCACGATCAACACCGCGAGCGCTGACGACGTCGAAGTCGCCCACGCGTCGATCCAAGCCTTGAAACGTAGCCCTAAGAATGCTTCCGGGGGGCAGAAGATTTTCGTCCAGATCAGCGGGTTTGTACCCTACCCTCCACTGAACTGTCAGTTGATTATTCACAGCGCCGGAGTGTACGGTCATCTGTTCTCCCCGCATAATCCCATCGATACAATTTACGATGATGCCGACCCTGCAATTATTAACAGCCTGAGCCCAACCGCGCCACACCGCGCCGTGGACCTAGCCTGGTACAACGCCAGTCAAGAGCTCGCTGGAAAAGTCAAGATCGCGATCTATATCCCGGCCACTGTATACGGTATTGGAACCGGGTGTGCAATTTCAGGAACGTGGGTTGAATCAGAACGGGGGTTTACTGACGCTGAGGCTAGGCCATTCCGAAAGATCTCAATCCAGATTCCGGCGAAGATCGAGGCCGCCCTGCGCGATGGGTACGCCTCCTACGGCAATGACGGGCAAGCGACATTCGCACACATCTCGGTCGGGGATCTCGTGGTGGCAACCACCATCCTCCTGGTGCGGCGGGTTCCTGCCCAACGCTGAATTGAATTGATGTTTATCCCAGGACGCGCTGGAGAACTCCAAGGTCGACGTGCTCACCAATCCGTACTTCAATGCCAGCACCCACGTCGAAACGACCTGGTTCGCTGTCGCGGAGCGTATCGGGGCTGATTTGTATGCGAAAGGAAGGATCGCGACGCCAGCGCCGCGCAGCTCCGGGCTGGAGGATGATTTCTACGGCGTATATCGCCCTCGGGCCAGTCGACTTCTGGCGTTGGGGTGGAAAGAGACTGATGTTGATGTGCTGGGGGGCGTATCAGCTTACGTCGATGCAATAACTGCGTCTTGAATCGGTCTGAATCGTTATATAGCGTGATATGGTGGCAAAAATCAATGTTGCAATGGGCAGAGATCATCATAGACGGCTTTGATTTCGATGTCTCGGACAGGCTTGCGCATTCCAGCTTCGGAGGACTCAAGCTGCCTTGATATGCTTAGTTGCCTCCTCGCCGAGGACCCAGTTTCGACTCCATCACGACCCAGGGTTTCCAGCCGTCGTGGGATCCAGCGACCGAGACGAAATGTCTCGAAGGGGTATCGGCCAATGGAGGCAAAAATGCTGTCTGCATATTGAAGGAACTAGACTCGAACCAGTCGTCATATTCTCCTGGCAGCTAAAAGCTCCTCAAGAATCCGGGGGTCAACATCAATCCCCGACAGCTCCTCTTTCGTGGCAATCCATCCCTCTGTGAACCCTCGCCGCTGATGATGTCACCAACTAATGAATGTCTCCTACCCTCCGCCTTGTTCCTACCTACTTTTCGTCCAGAATCTAACTCATTTCCACATCTTCAACTGTTCAACACCGACATGAATCTATTTGATGCCGACTCTGGCATCTTAGCCGATTTGGCGGACTGGTCTCAGATATCTAGATTGCCCAGTCGCCCATCTAACCTTTACCTGGCACTGAACATGATTTATTGGATTTTATCCGACTGCAGGGCTTCGGGCCGTGGTTCTGTTGGCACTTCAACTTGGCAGACGTGTTTGCAGATGGCAAGTACTTTACATCTCTCAACATTTGCTGGCCTGCAATTCCTGTTTAATCACTACCAAGATAAATTGGGGCTTGCACCAGGCAATAAGTATTTTTGGGATCACTCCGAAACCTTCGTAGTACAAAAGCGGAGGGGGGAGGTCAAAATCACTTTCGTTTTAACCAGAAGATTGTTCTAGTTCTAATGCCTCTTCATTGTTGTGCTATTATTTGGAGTAGAACTTATCTGTGGTGATGTCTATTCATTTTACTACAGTCCTGATGATAAAGAGCGTCCTGAAAACAAGGTCCGTGAAATCAGCCAACCAAATAGCCTTAGGTGATGTATCACTCGCAGCTACTTCCATCCAAGAACGGCCTTGAACGTGGCTTAATATCGTGCGGTTTGACTTGAAATGCTCTGTACTTATGCTGAGCAGCATAAGGGGCCACAAAATTGTGGCCGCTAATTTTTGTGTCTAATTTGAACAATAGCTCTCAAGTTGATTGTGAACACCCAGTGCAAGCCAATGTAAGGATTTCCTCATCTGTAGTCCCAGGGATGCCCGGAGGGCCTTTTTGAATTCTTGCTTATTACGAGTTTTCGTTCTAGGACGAACGGCTGAGCATGCCTCGAGAACCGCAGAGGAGATGAGCGTTCCGCGCAAGCCGCCACGTGCACGACATATCGGATCATCGGCCGATTTCGGATTCATCCGTTAGGCGGCGCATTTTCCCGGTCCACTTCGTCTTAGCCACATGCCCGCTCAAATATCCGCTGCAGTTACAACCACGACGCTTCGCCCTTGCCAACGTCACGCCCACGATCACCACGACCAGCACGACGACACCAACCACCACGAGTAGCTACCCTCTGACGAGCGCTATGCCTCTCGCCCACGCCCATGCCCATGCCCACGCCTCCCTGTCGCCCACGTCCACGCTTGTAGCCTCGCCGACGCTTGCCGTTCACGCCGCTGTCGCCCACGCGCCATCCAAAACTCGAACACCCAGAGACTTACTCGTTGCCTCCGCCTAGAACCTCGCCCCCGATTGCGAGCTACGCGGCCCGCCGCCTTGACACCGCCTTCTGCGCCTTAATCTGGGGCACGTTCCCTTCGAATCAATCCGCGATTTGCCGAGCGTTGTAAGTCTACTCCTCGCCTATGTTCCGCCCTCACCCATTCATCCCATTTTATTTCCACGCCCGTCCTTAGCTCCCACCCCTGCCTGTTCTTTCCTTGACGTGACGACACAAACCAACACCCCACGCAAGCCGAAGCAGGGGCCACCGCCGCCAAAGCTAAAGCCGCCGCCGCCGAGCATGCCGCACCCGCCAAGGCCGCATGCGATATCGTGATCGCGTATCTGACGAAGATTGCCGCACAGAAGGGGGACGATGTAGTGAAGAAGGCGGGGGTGGGATTGACAAAGGTGCGTGCTTTCCGACCCATCACTTACTTATCCACTTCCCTTGTCTACACGCTAGTCTCTCATTTTACTTTCCTCGCTGCAGTCGTCTTCTGAACTACAAGTGAGTCTTGCGTGAACCACTCAGTCGATGTGTCGCACTGCGATGCCGAGTCCCTCGCATTGCTTTGCCTCGCCGCCATCTCCGTGCGTGATGCGTTGAGTTGACGCGTCTCTCCCTCGAGGTAATGTGCTCGCTCTCCGTTCTCCGTTCCCAGCAGCTGATACGAAAGTCACCCGCACCGCACACAGGCCGTGACCGAAGCCTCCATCATCTAGCGCAAGGGGGAAGCCGCCCAGACGGCAAGAGCCAAGCAGATGAGGTTTCTACGAAGGTGCGCGCCGGCTTTCGCTTCACGAAACTGGTCTAGTCCCCCTCATGACTTGGATCTTTGTCTTCTTTTACGACTTTTCGAGGCCGTCGTTCCCGACGCCTTCTGCCCCACCTGCCCTCTTTTACTCGCCGCCACAATCTCACGCACCCCGCGTATCCGACCATGCTAAATCGCACGGTGACATTGGACCCACGACGACCAGGAATGAGAAATTACGTCGAATTTAAACCTGTTGTTAAGGTTGACCCCTGCGCGACGTCTGCTTCGTTTTCCCTCAGTTTCCCTCCCCGCATCAAGCCAGCGACCCGACTGAAAGGTCCCTGTCCATTTCCCAAATCGCGTGACTTCGATCAATTTACCACTGTTTGAATCGATTCGAGGGTGAGCTGCTGTGTTCGGTACATCCTGAAATCTGCTGAATTCATCATGGAGCGCGAACTTATGATGCGGCACAGGCCGCCTCGATTTCTGCTACGCGTGAGACAAGCATCCTCCCTAACCGCCGCAATCACGATCAAATGCGGATGAGGCACGACGTCACTCGGAAGGCGAAGCGCCGGTCCTACCGCGAAGATTACGACAAGGTGGACGATGATATCGCAGAAGACCAGCGACGACTTGCCGCCATCACCACGGAGAAGAAACTGCTCGCAGCTCGAATCAAGGACCAGAAAGCAAAAAAGAAGGAAATGGGCCGGGTACCGCGTCACAGTAATTCCAGACGCACTGCGGCCTCTTCTTCGCAGATTCCGCAATTCGTTCAGCACAACCAAGACTTGGGGGACGGCCAGTTCGGTTTATCATATTGGAGCACATCTTGATTTCTATGGTAGAAATTTCGGACTCTAACTCGGACGCAAGCTCGGAGTTCCCCGAGGTGACGTCTCTATTGGACGTTGCTGGTAGGCAAATCCTCCCGGTATTTAATTCATTCTTCCATTCATTCACCCATTCTGATCCAGACACTTTCAGTCAATGAATCCAATATTTCCACTGGTCCTATGTCGTCGCCAACCATGATCTCAGATGGTGGGGATTAAATTTTTGGGTGCCTCTGTCGTTTATTTAATTCATAAACTCAGCTGCTAGTAAATTTGAGGCCCCTGCCTTCGCTCCCATGATCCCCGTCTCGGACGTGTATTTTGATAGCGGCCATATGTACCCCGACTCCGAGCCCGGCTCAGCAATAACGATGGATTTCTCCGAAAAATCCCCCCGATGGGCTGCACTTCGGACGAACAGCTCGCTACGCTTCTCGGTTTCCCTCTAAAGGACCTGAGTCATTTTTTTCGGTGTCCAGGTCCCACCATCTGACGGTTCTTTCAACACCGACAGCTATTCTGGCGCTATCATGCCTGCTTCTGACGGTTTCGACTTTGGCAGCTCCGAGCCTGAAGTTGATCTGAACTTTTTTGCGACAATGTTCCCTGGCCCACCGCCCACGTCTTCGCCGCCCCAGCAGTGGCGTCTAACTCTGCCCCCAGTTCCACCATCATCGCCGTCAGTGACACTTGCGCCTGATACTGCCAACGCGGCCGACTCGGGGATGAAGGCGCGACAAGGTGGATCCAAAAGATATAATACTGGAGAAAAGACCACGCAAAGTCCGAGTTCGCAGGGATTAAAAATCACTTAAGTAGTTGGTGAAAATTCTCAGTACGCAATTTTATGATGCTATGCGGTGGACTCGCCTCGGTGTGACTATACTTGGCAATTGCGCCAAGCCTGCCAAGAGACTTAAAAATGATCAATCATGAAGTAGGCATTGGAGAATTCCTGTAGGCGTTCGGCGAGGCACGACAACTTTAGTAGCATTAGGCGCTCGCGAGCGCCTAATTTGGGCATGAACGCCTATTTTCGTGTGCGAACGCCTATTTTGCATTTTGCCTGCAATTCCGAACGCCTACCCATCAATGACACACATCACACTCGGCAGATTGCCGGGTTCGGGTTAGGTGGTTCTGGTTCCTGGTTGGTGGTTTTGGTTAGTGGTTCGGAGGTTAGAGTTAGTGGTTCAGTGGTTAGGGGTTAGGTGGTTAGGGTTAGTGGTTAGTGTCTGGGTGAGGGATCTATATGAAAAAAAACGGGGGGACTTGTGCAAAATTGCTGAGATGCTGCAAGATTGATGGGCCATCAATCTTTATCGCAAAATAGGCCTCAGCGGGAAATTAGGTGTTTGCTTGGAAAGTAGGTGTTCACTAGGAAAGTAGGCGTTCACGAAAGCCTAATGCTACTAAAGTTGTATATACTCGCGTTCGGCGTAAGCCTTTGAAATGGGCATTAAAAATTAAAATAGGCCTTCAGGCTGCAAATAGTCGTTCACACGGAAAATAGGCGCTCGCGCGTTCGAAATTGAAATAGGCGGCAAATAGGCGTTCACACCCAAAATAGGCGCTCACGAGCGCCTAATGCTACTAAAGTTGTCGTGCCTCGGCCCTTCCCCTGGAAAATTGATTTTCCCGCCACTCGCGGGTGACTCCGAGGTCAGTTTGATGGGATCCGTTTACGACCTCGCTCAAACACGAGTACTGTACTATTTCGACCGTTTGTTCACGATACGGGTGACAGAGGCTTGTGAAGTGAACAAATTTGGTACCAGTGACGGTGACATTCAGGTTTTGAGCCCGATTAGGCTCAAAAAACGTCAAAATTTCCGGGCCGGCATCCGCCGGAAGCCCATTTATGGTAATGTTGGGTGATTGGCGAGGAATGAAGACCCTATCCAGTGAACTTTTGAGGTGACAGGTGACATGCTGTGAACAAAAGGTCGAAATAGTACAGTACAAGAACAAGGTATATGCATCGACTCTCAATCACCGCCCTTGTTTCCGTATCCGACTAGCCGCAGAGGCCTCGGGCACATGCCTTGACAGTGACAGCCATCTGGAAGTCAGTGAATGGCAGCATTGGACAGCATCGCATTCGGTGTGATAATCGTAACTCGTTGTCCGCAGCCGGGCCAAAAAACGGTTTCAACAGGGCAAATATTTTCCAGCCGGAGGCTTTGTGTCTCCAGACTCTCGCCGCTCACATTCTACATTTTTTTCCGCAGGATCGTTCTTCGTCAACCGTTAGATAAGCTATCATTCTTTGATAGCTGCAACTAGGCTGTGGAACAATGACGGGAATGCTGTCCACTGAACGCTTGTGTCTTATAAGCCCCCTCCGGGTCACAGCACCCTGAATCCACCCCATTATGGAGCCCTCCTTCGCTGAGGGTTCGACGAACCCCTTCAATGACCGCACTTACCCAGAAACACCAGTACCGGCTCCTGAGGTCGCCCGCAATGACGCCAAATCCATTGTACCCGGTCCCTCCATCCCGCATCCGCCTTCCGGTATCGCGCCTATTCCCGCTGCTCCCGCCGCGCCAACTCTTCCCAGTATTGGTCCAGCTAACAACACACATGTCCAGACACCATCAGTGCCAAGTGCAGGATTCCTTTTCTGGGCCACGCTCATCGCATTCGTGATCTGGGCTTCCAACGTTCCAGTGTCTCTTGTTGAGTACTTTCGTGCGTCGTCTTCCTTTCCTGATTTAACTAGACCATACATCGAACTTACATGTGTGACCAGGGCTGGCCAAAACACATACCTCACGTTTCACCCTCCGCATCGTGCTCCTTTGGCTGGCTTGTAGCGGCCTATTCGTTATCTTCACTGCATTCATTTTCGTCTCCACGCTTCTGCGTCGGCCTTCGCGGCCCTTTGTGGGTTCTATGCATAGACTAGCAATAGTGAGCCTCCTCCCGCGAAAAGTTTATTTGTTCGTCTGTACTGACCTCAAACAGTGCATGGCCGTAACGAGCACTCTGGTCGCCTGTGGCGCATTTCCTGTTCTCGGGGGATGGTGGGTGCGTTAATTGCAGTTGAGATCGTGATGCTGACGTTGCGGCAGTAATGACGACGAGTGTTCGGGCAAGGAAGGCGTGATGCGAGCCATGCTACGGGGGGTCAGTATATTGAATCTACACACCACGACGAGGAACTAATATCGCTATAAGGGTATTGCTGGTGCCACAATGTCGACTATCGCTTGGGTCTATAGCCTTAAATTCTTTTGGGAGAGGCTTCAGTAGTTGAATCAGCATCTGATACATTTATGGTTCAAACCAGCCCATACTCCTCAACTTAAGCTCTACAGTTCATCATGCATTTTCAAAGAATTATGAGGGAACCAAAATGAATCGTCGTTGAGGCAATTACAACGTTTTTCCGAACATCGGAAAGAGCCGATACCACAGACAGAATCGCGTAGTCTCACAAACACCTTGTCACCAACTACGTCAACGCGATCCTCATTTTTGCAGCTTGAATTAGTACCTCCCAGAAAATGGTAAGAAATTGGGCGGTGTTTATCGCAGCAACCTCCGTCCCTCCAAAGGTAGCTGTGATTATTTGAGGCGACGCTCTGCTGAAAATGATGCTGTGCAGGCACTGAACGGCGCTCCATTCCTTCTCTACAACTTGGAGTATAGCAAATATCCAAACAGCCGGTGGAGGCTTCTGAAGCACCTTCCGTCTCCCGCGCAATCCACCACCATTCCGCCGGTGCCGGCACTGTCCAGCATAGTGTTACCGGGGTCGGGTTCAGAACCGATTCCGAACCTGAACCGGACCTGAACCGAACCCCATGTCCGGTTCGGGGTTCGGAGGTTTCTGGATTTTCCCGAACCTGTTCGAACATGTGCGAACCCTTAGTCAAATTTGACCAGAAAAAATTTCAAAATTTCAACCTTTTGCCTTGCAATGAGGGATAAGTGCTGCCCTCATATTAAGGAAGATCTTTGGTACCTTGGGAGGCCTGAATACATGGCGGGAAGCTCAGTCGTTGAGTGATTCAAATGCCATCAAAGTGATCAAAATCTGATATTTACTGTCACTGCTGACACTTATACCTCTCAAAAAATTCAAGCAACAGGGTTCTATTAAACAAAACATACCTTGCACCCCATGGGAAGGCTTTTCGATCCAAAATATAGATGTCTGGTGCGTGGGAAATCTTTCGGGTTCGAACCTGTTCTGAACCCAAAAACAGACCGGACCTGACCGGACCCAAGGTCCGGTTCAGGGTTCGGATTTTTGGGCAAAGAACCGGACCGAACCGGACATCGGCAACACTAGTCCAGCAACGATTTCGCCAGGATGTCCTTGGCCGACATCAACGTGTCTATGCGCGAGAGTGGAACCGCCCTCAAAGAGATCAAAATATCTACCCACGACTGGATAGTCATCGGCCAGAAGGACCTGGGGACGTCTATTATCTGAGACTGGGTATCCGGCCACCTTAGGACAATTTAGCTCGATTCTGCCCATGAAGACCGGTAGGTACGGGTTTATGGATACCGAAGGAAAGGTATGCATCGTGAGAGGGAGCTCAGATATTTTCCGCGAATTTAAATGGTGGTTCCATGCCTTACTGAATTTTCCTTTTGGCAGTGTCCCAAAGGGGCAATAAACGTAGTCTCGGTGCACAGCCTCTCCCGACATCCCAATTTGGGAGCCCTGTCATGAGAGTCTGGACGTAAGTCAGTCGGCTATGTTGGAGAGTCAGGTCACACGAGATGCAGCAAGCAGAGATATATTCGAGGACGAGGGAGTAGGCGTCGGGGGAGACACGCAAGCTACCGAATGAGACAACAGGAGGCGTATATAAATAAGGAGGTGAGTCAGAGAAGGCGTAGTTAGGATACGGAATTGGATATGGCGGAGAAGGCGGCGTATGTACCGGATTAGGCGGCGCAGTGCGATCACTATTTCCACAGGCTAACCATACCATTGCTCTATCAGCACTTTCCCACGATATGTAGCCTGCCGCGCCAACTTGTATTTTTTATTTCAAGACCGCCAATGCATATAAATTCGTGAAAATATTCAGAGTGCCATTGATAAGTGTCCACGACAGCCCGGGAAACTCGGAACCGGATTTCCCATGCTGGAACCGCAAATATTTGACTGTCTCCCAAATTAGGCAGTTGGCCCCTGATTTCGAAGCATGTGGCGTGTTCGCAGCGTGTTTTCCGCATGTTCTACATGTGCCTGCTCTCTCTTGCCTCCTACAACCATCTCCCAAGGCCCCGCTTCGCTCTTCTATACATAATGCCTGACAACTCTCCTATCCCAATCTGGCCCCCAGTCCGAGGCCACCATAGATCAGCATCATCGACCTCATCGCCTAGCCCTAGTCCGTTGCGCACCTCGTTCAGCATTTCTGACAATAACTCCGAAGTTTCCTCTTCTGTCCCATCCACACCTGAACCAAATGAAAAGCGCAGAAAGAACTACCGAAGTGGTTATGAAACCGCTCCTAGGTCATCACCATACACACCATATAAACTAAATAATCCTGTTACTCAGAAGTGTGCTCCGCTTGAGCTTGACAATCCTACTCTCTTGGCTAACAGAGACTCTCTTGACCCCGAGGAATGGAACAAAATTGCTATCTCACACAAAATCATACCTGCTGGTGCCTCCTTACACTCTTTCCAAATTTCTGCTGCAAACCTAGCCTTGTCACAGCGCAATGATGCTGTGGTTATTTCGGCCACTGGCTCTGGGAAGTCTCTGACATGGGTTTTACCTCTGTTGGCCCGTCAAACTAGGATTTCATTGGTTATAACTCCATATACAAGTCTAGGGTTAGACGGAGAACTTCTGGGGGTCAAGCATTGAAAATAATCAATTGATTCTGACCTTTTATCTATTAGCCAGAATTACAACGGTGTATCTTCAATTTTCATTCAATCCGAGAGGAATAAGGACAAAGACTTCCAAAAAGCCCTAAATGGCCAGATGCTTGTTGTCTTTGTTTGCCCTGAAATGCTCGAAAGCCCGAGATTGGTCAGTTTCTGCATTCAAAAAGTTGGAAGCAAGCTCTTTCCGCTATCTACATTAATAAGGCTCATTTGGTTAAACAAACTCATCACTGGAGACTTCCATATTCGCGTTTATATCGTCTGCGTGAGATTGTTGGTTTGGATATCCTCCTCGTTGGATTATCTGCAACCTGCCCTAAGTCATTTCGCGATGCATTGGTTGTTTATGCTGGAATGAGATCAGACTATTTATTGGTAAATTTTGGGAGCTTTCGACCGGAACTATCCACAATAGTGTTGCCACTTGATGAAGACATAAACAGCTTCTTGAATATTGCCTCTGTGATGCCTCTTGGCCAGCCTGAATCCCAATTGGTCAAGACTCTGATCTATTGCGATGATCTGGAGTTGCTTACCAAAATGTACTGGTGGCTGCATGCAAGAGCAGCTTCTATGGGATATTCAGAATATGTTGTGGATATACTGCATGCAGGACTGTCCAACAGGCATGAAACAATTGCTTTGCAGAGCTTCAGAGATGGAACTACCTTGATTTTACTTGGGTCATCCAAGATTAGTGCCGGGATGAACTTCCCTGGGGTTCGGCGAGTAGTTCAATACAAATGCCGAGATCTTACTCTGCTTCACTTTGATCAACGCCGTGGCCGAGGTGCTCGACAGCCAGGCGAAACCTCTGTCACTATTTTGCTAGTTGAACCAACAATGTATCCAGATGCCTCTACCTCACAGAACCTGCATAACCAAGATCCAGGAATGGTTGAACTACTTACTTCTCAGCAGTGTGTTGAGTAAATCATCCAGCGCCATCTGGAAAACCCCAATCCATTTTTCAGGCATCCTAGATGATTGTTGTAATCGATGTAACCCAGAACTTCCTCCACCCCAACAATATCGCTGGGTCACTGTCGATCCCAAGCCTGTTTCGAAATCTGTTATATATACTCCTGAAGTAGAGGACTTGATCTTTGAAAAGCTTTCAGAATGGCGCATGGAGCATTGGAAACAGGACTGGATGGCAAAATGGCCACGATATGGCCCAAGTTCACTTATTTCGCACTCAGATCTTGAAGAAATTGCAAAACATGCTGCTAAAATTATATCTGTTGAAGATCTCCAATTGTACACTCATATAATTCACTGGGACGACATCTCAGGTCCATTGTTTGCTGCTTTCGAGTTGATTTGTGCTGAGCTAAAACTCGAGGTTCCCCACACTATTCAGCCAGCCACTCCTGGTCCCATCCCATTGACTACTGCAGTGACCAGTTCACAGAGAAAAACCTCAAGAAAAAAACAAGAAAAGCTTCAAATTGGCGAAATGATCGTAGATTTTTGATAAATACATAGCTACTATGTAATGCTACTCATATATATCTTGTTCTTCCTCCATTGCCCAAGTCTGAGACAGTTCATTCAATTGTTCATCTAATCGTTGCAAAAGAGTGAGTTGTGGCCTATCATTATCCAACAGTAGTTCATGATTCAAGCCATCTAGTTCGTCTTCCGGTCCTTGAATATTGTCTGTGATTTCTGAATCTATCATGGCCGAGGTTGAGGTTGCGGAAATAAATGTTTGTGCATGTCGTACACGTGAGCGTAACAAATGTCGGCGAAGATGCCGGGCATGTCCTCCCTTCTGACCTGCCAGTCATTGTATTCCAATTGAAAATAGGTCAATTACTGAGTGCTTTGATGCAATGTCATGTGCAAATTGAGCTTTGCACAAATGCACAAGAAGAATTTTAACATCATTGTGTTGTGCCACCTTTGAGTGATGCTGACTTCACCTGATAATACCGCCACCCCTCGATAACTATCAACGGGTCTACCCCCCCAAGACCCGTCAATAGTTATCGAGATGTGGCACGACCACCGTGCAGGTTTGGTGGCAGCTGCGGCACCCAGCGGTGGCAGAGCAGCCATGCCACCCAGTATATAGCTGCCATTGTTTGGTCGCTTTTTTTGAGCAAACAATGCCACATATGCCACGGAACCACCATGCATGCCACAGAACCGCAAAATGGGCTGGATATCGTGCCATGGGTGCCATGAGGCCACTGACCCAGGGTCAGTAAAATTTTGTTACCCAAATAGTGCCATGGGTGCCACGAGACATTTCGACCTGGGATCAGTAAAATTTGTTACCAAAATAGTGCCATGGATGCCACCAGACTTTCTGACCCAGGATCAGTAAAAAAATGTTGCCAAAAGTGTGCCATCGGTGCCACCGGACCTTCTGACCCAGGATCAGTAAAATTTTGTTACCCAAATAGTGCCATCGGTGCCACCAGACTTTCTGACCCAGGATCAGTGAAAATGTTACCCAAAATAGTGCCATCGGTGCCACCAGACTTTCTGGCCCAGAATCAGTAAAAAAATGTTACCAAAAGTGTGCCATCGGTGCCACCGGACCTTCTGACCCAGGATCGGTAAAAAAGTTACCAAAAATAGTGCCATTGGTGCTACCAGACTTTCTGACCCAGGATCAGTAAAAAAGTTACCCGAACAATCCCATTAGTGCCACAGATCATTTCGATCCGGGATCTGGGGGGAAATATTACACAAACCATGCCATCTGTGCCACAAGCCATTTCGCTCGAGGATTAGGAAAATATTTCCCAAATAATACCATCATGCCATGGACCATTTCTTCACAGGATCCAAAAAGAATGTCAAAGAATGCCATGAGTGTTACACCCTGTCCAACCCAAGATCAGTCGGACAACCTTCAGCAAAGAGTGTGTGTGACATCCAAGGTTGCAGATGAAGAGGAATATACATTTATTTTCTGGATTAAGTGGCTCCTAGTCCTCGTGCCATTGGTGCCACCATATTCTCAAGTCCGACTATCTGTTAACTCCTAGCATGGCATCGGTGGCAGGGTGATGTTGAGCGGTGAAAAGGGCACCAGTGGGATGGCACCGGTGGCATAGATGGGAGATGCCAGGCAGAAGCCAAGGGATGGCATCGGTGGCAGGGTGAGGTAGAAGGCATGGCACCGGTGGCAGAAGCGATTGTTTTAGTGGCACTCATGGCAATTTAGGAGGAGTGGCATGCATGGCAAATTTACGCAAGAACATTATTGTATGCTACATCAATATACATATGCTACATCAATATACAGGCGATATACAGTCGATATACAGGAAATATACAGTTAATATACAGTTGTGCCTCGACTGAGGCCGAATGCTGCAAATGCAACTACCAAGAAATTCTTCCCCCAAACGTGAACCTACGACTTGCGAATCACCCTGTATAGCTTGTCGAGACCATACTCTGGGCCTGGACGACGAAAGAAATGCCTGCTCATTGAAAATCAGCACCAGAAAAGGAATCAAATCGAAAAACTCACATCTTGAGCCTTTCCTCCACAGAATTGCCTATGTCCCGCATCTCCTTGTCTAGGGCTGCCAACCCACCCACCAACGAGAACTCCATGTATTCGCGGTGGCACACCTGGCAGTGGCACGGGACGTCAAACGGGACGTGAACGCCTCCTGCGCAAAAAAGCCGGAGGTGCAGCCACCGTTCTAAAAAGAATTAATTCCAATTTATGAAAACCCATGCAAAAAAAATTGAAGAACGCACCCATGAAATATTGCCGTGCCACCTTGTAGTACCCAACCCAGATATGGGTAGTATCCCCGCCGTCACACTTCTTGTATTCCCTGCGGCGTCGATCCAGGTCCTTCGTGTGGCCGGCTTTCAAAGCGCTACGCCTCAGGACGTATGCGGCGGTCACCCTACCCTTCTTGAACCACTTCAGAACGTCGTTCGGGATCTCCACCAGAACATAGATGAAGCCACCACCCTCTAATTTGAATGGGTGGCGGATACGGAACCTCAGAAAAGCACGCAGTTGCCTCTGCGCGATGCTGGCGCTACGGTTCAGCAGTTTTTCGATTAAACGAAGTGGTGCGCGCACGGGATTGGGCACCGAGCCATGGGAGCAGCGCCAAACGGGCCAAAAAAACGTCCAGAAAGTCTCAACGGGTCGAAAACGGCACCAAAACGCCTCCAATTCCACCTTTCGGCCCAAAAAGGTAAGAATTTCCCACAGTAAAGGGGGGAGGACACAGCTACAGTTGGAGGACAGTCCAGGGAGGCCCAGATCAGTCAAAGCAGGCAGCAGTGGGCTGCTAAAGGGTCCAAGAGAGTGTAAGAGAGGCCAGGAAGGTCCAGGAGACTGCACAGAGTGAGTGGATGCAGCACTACTGGCAGAATTGCCACCAATGCCACTGGGTGCTGGACAGGACAGAAAGACCCAGAAGGCAGGATGAGAGCAGTAGATAAGTGGTAGAGAGCCCACAAGCCTGCAGGAGAGGGAGGGAAGTGTCTGGTGGAGGTGGTGAATGAGTGGTGCCAGCTGGCAGGAGTCCAGAAGAAAAAACACAAGGCCATGACAATCAATGATACGCAAAGATTCCAGACCAGAAAAATGACGCAAGACCCAGCTGGGGCTCATGGTCCACAGTCACCCAAAAGGGTCCGGGGTCTTGCACCCCCAAAATACCGATCTAGAGGTTGAGGTGGGGTTTTTGTGGGGTTTTGTGGGTTAAAACGACGCTCTGCGCTGATTATTAATTCAGCGGTGAGCAGCGGGCGTCCAATTTTGGCGGGGGACTCTGCCGAACGGACATATGGACGTTCACAAACGTCGCCCTGACCGCCGCCGCCCTTGACGTGAGCAGGGGCGGTAGTTTCCGTCCGTCCGGGAATTCCGGGCCGGAGTCCGGGCTGCCGTCCGAAAGCCGCGCTGAGGCGCTTGCGCGCATCCGAACGCGGTGGGGCGGAGGCAGGAGCAGGTTGTGGGGTGTAAAATCACCCCGTAACCGGTCTGCTGAAATCAATACAGCACGGCGGGCGGTGGCGCGTCGGGCACAGAGGCATGCCCGTCCCCGACGCGTTCCGCTTAATTCGGGGAGCGAGCGTGCGGGTGGGGCGGAGGCGGGAGCGAGTTGTGGGGTGTAAAATCACCCCGCAACCGGTCCGCCGACCTCGCAACGGCACGGCGGGCGGCGGCGCGCCCGCCCCCGACACGTTCAGCTTAATTCGGGGAGCGAGCGCGCAGGTGGGGCGAAGGCGGGAGCGGGTCGGAGGATGTAAAATCTCCCCCGCACCTGGTCCGCCGACCTTGGAACGGCATGGCGGGCGGCAGCGCGCCCGCCTCCGACACATTCCGCTTAATTTGGGGAGTGAGCGCGCGGGTCAGGCGAAGGCGGGAGAGGGTCGGGGGATGTAAAACTTCCCCGTAACCGGTTCGCCGACCTCGAAACCACCGCGGACCTGTGATAAGTCGGGGGTGGAGGCGCATTCGCCCCCGACGCGCTCCGCTTAATTCGGGGAGCGAGCGCGCAGGTAGGGCGAAGGCGGGAGAGGGTCAGGGGGTGTAAAACTTCCCCATCACCAGTTCGCCGACCTCGAAACCACCGCGGACCTGTGATAAGTCGGGGGTGGAGGCGCGCCCGCCCCCGACGCGGTCCGCTTAATTCGGGGAGCGAGCGCGCGGGTGGGACGGAAGCAGGAGGTGGTAAGAAGCTTAAATACCTCCCCGTAACTGCTGTACCAACGTCAAAGCAGCATGGGGGACGGCGGGAAGTCGAGGTCGGGGCGCTGACTCGCTCTGATCAATTCGGGGGGCGATCACACGAGTGAGACGGAAACGGGAGGCCATCGTAACCGCTGCTGCTGACCTCAAAGTGGATGCGCTCCGATTAATTCGGAGGGCGACCGCGGAGACGCAAGTGAGAAGAAGTGGTGGAATAACTGCCCAGTAGTGGTGTAATAACTGCCCAGTAGTGGTGTGATAACTGCCCAGTAGCCGCGAAGGGTCGTGAAGCCCTGCTATGTATCCCACCTGCTTCTCCGCATACGCTGTGTGTCCCTCAGCCAACGGCTCGTTGTGAGAACGGTGGGACATACGCAAAAACCCAATTGCGATCTCCACCAAATTGCTCCACTCCAAGAACTGTACACGCCGCATCTCCTCTTGAAGGAGGTCCACCTCTTCAGCATAGCGCATAGACCTGGCGCAAGAACGAAGTGGCTTGGGCTCGGGTAACACCGGGCAGCACCGGGCTCAGGGCTCAGGGTGGCGAGCATCAAAAGCGCGATGACATTGAGAGCGAAGAACACGTTTGACATTAGTCACGGGACTTGATCCTTATTTTCCCGGGTACCGTGCCACCGGAAATCCTTGGTGGTACCACTGCTGCCACCTAATTATTTTTTTTGAGCCGCACATGCCACGAGTTTCGCAAACAAAGAGCCTGTTTACAGACTACTGGCCGTCATATATCAAGTAGCCATCCTTATCCCTCCACAGAGTGTCTGCAACTTTTTCCTGGAGCTCATCCCTTTTTCTGCAAGTCCAAACAGCATATTCCAGGGCATAATCCCTTTTTTCTTTTGGAGTATCCTTTTGGGCTTGTCCCTTTTTGACCTTTATTTCCTTCCTTTTCTCCCGTTTTTTAAATGCAAGAAATGCCCGGTTTCTGAGAAATTTGAGTTAGTCCAAGTAAGAGATTGCAAGTTAAAGTAATTACTTTGCCCTGTAGGCTTTATCTGCGAGTTTCTGCCTTTCTTTGCATTCCTGTAGACGCTCCGGATTGGTCTCCATCTCGGCCCTATATCTATGAAGCTCTCATTCAGATATCAAACAACTTTTGTTGAGACGTACCGGGCCATCCGAATTCTACCTTTTTCTGCTTCTTCTTCTTTGTGGCTGGGTCAGATCAGTATGGATTGCAGTTACTTGACCCTTCAGACATACCTCTCGCGATATTTAGCCCAAGTGAGCCGTCTGGCAGGTACACTTCGTGATGGCACCGGTGGCACGGGGGAGTGTTTCTCCCTCTTTGGCATCCTAAATGGACAGCAGGGGGTGAGGGTAGACCAGATGGACAAGGAAAATGCTTACTGAGCGAACTGGGTAAAATTTTCAAGGTTGAGGAAATTTGGTGTTGTGGTAAAGGTCTAGAGGTGGGGTACCTATATGGAAGTAGCACACATTTTGAGTTGTTTTATGTTCCAAAATATATCACACCACAGGCTTGGAAGAAAAATACAAAAATATTCTGGGACATTCAAATGAACTGGTACTTTGATTCTGCCGACTCAGATTGAGTGGTAAGGGGGTTAGGATCAGTTGAGCAAAGATTTTGCTGCGGGACGAGTTCGCGATCACAGCGGGACGAGTTCGCGATCATGGTGTCACAGCCAAATTATATGATGGCACCGATGGCACTAGCCATTTTTTATATGGCACCGCTCAATTTATTCCATGGCATTTATGGCATGGTTCACACACTCGGTCAATTTCTTACAAGGAGTCCATCGCATCAGTGGCATATGATATTGAATTGAAGAAAAAACATGTCAAAGCGGATATGCTATGCCTCAGCCTTCAGTTCGTCAAGTTTATTCCATGGCATTCATGGCATGGTTCACAAACTCGGTCAATTTCTTACGAAGAGTCCATGGCATTGGTGGCATATGATATCAAATTCAAGAAAAACATGTGTGCTACACCCCAGCATTCGGTGGCTCCAGGCGGAAACTCAAGGATAAGCTTGCAGTCCCAGAAGATGAGATGGCCTCCTCTGAAAGCGATCCTTTAGGGAAGGGAGGGAGGTAGGCACTACACACGTACCAGTGGCAAAACCTTCGAGCCGTGTGAAGGCAGGGTGGCCAATGAGTGCTGCAAAGATTGCGGCATTGAAGACGCCGTTGACCAAGGCCCCGAGGTAGGGATGTCCACCACCGTGCAAGTCCCCGCCCGATATCTGGGAAAGGTTCCTGCGACAGTGCAGCCTTTCATAACCCAGGGAGGCCGTGGCCCGAACCTCCTCCAGAGTGTGGCCAGTGGCGTCATGGACGTCGGTCATAAAGCCCTCATCGTTGGGCATGCCGTCATCGGGAGCGCAGACCTTCCCGTCCGAGTCTACAATAGGGCGGGCAGTGCTGGAGGAAATTATGTTAGACAAGGGAGAAAAGAGAGAACACAGCACGACGCACCTTCCATTCAACTTTGGGCTTATCCCCAAAGAAGTCCCGCAGCCTGTAGGTGCACCCACCATCGTCACGGAGCCTGATAAACCTGGTGGCAGCGATCCAATTGAGGGGATCCTGGTAGGGAGAGGGTCAGTGATGGCATCCATGGCTGTCACATTCGAAGTTTTATAAGTCGAGACATGGGTGGCACGGGTGGCATGGGTCTCATTCATTGGGACACATTTCCGTCGAGTTCCGGGCTCGAATCTCGACGGCAGTGCATGGTTCCCCAGCAGGAGTACCATCGAGGTTCTGGATTCCCCAGGAAGAGCACCACAAACGAAAAAGGGGAGGGAAAACGACAAATAAAGGCAAGCACGAGTTCCGGGCACGGATCCCAGCGCCAGCTAAAGCCTGAGAGTGTCCTTGTTCCCCGGCAGGAGTACAACGACAGGAAATAAGGCAGGCGCGAGTTCCGGGCACCGATCTCAGCAGCCAGCCAAAGCCGGTGGCTGTCTGTGCTCCCCAGCAGAAGTAGATGGAAAGGAGAGATTGTATTTACCTTGGAGGTTGAGGGTAATCGGCATGGCTCCCCCAAAGGCAAGAAAGGGCAGATGGTGGCGGAAGAAGAAAAGTGAGTCAGCCCCAAAAAAAGATCCCCTCTTTTGATGCATTTTACCTCATAATTTTGGACCGTGTCACCAGTGCCATGGTTGGTTGGATTTGGGGGTCGGTGCGGCATCTGTGTCAAACACGACGGTCACGTGCTTGATCGGGACTTGTAATTTTGCTTTCCTAGCCACCACCACTTTCTTTTCCACACAACAACTTCAAAGGCAAGTATAGCTCAAAATTTTCCAATGGTTTAATTCACTCACTAGCTGACTTTTTAGATGACGAGGGGCAAAAGAACCGATGATTCTGCCAATGCCACCCAGAGTTCCCCAACAGCGTCTCCTCCTGCACGGCGCAGCTCGCGTAGGACCTCCAACACTGCCCCCTCTTCGAACGCAGGTCCATCCGTGTCCCAACCTACGCCCTGAACCCTGCACAGCCGTGTGGGTGCCACTGCCACCGATGCCACCCCCCCCCCCCCCCCCCCCGTGAGGCCCTCCTCAAAGCGCAAGGGCAAGAAAAAGGTGCAGCCGCCGTCTATGGCGAACCCTATGTCCGAGCCCGATATGCCTGACGTCAACCATGCTCCCACCGAAGCTGAGCTCGAGTACGGAGGCCTCCCAGTTCGTCCCTGAGCTTCAAACCCCCAGTCAAGGTCGAGAGGAGTTCAACTGTGAAGACCCCACTCCGGGTACTGAGCCACTGGTCGAGTACTCTGGGGACGAAGACCACAAGGTCTTGAAGACGCCAGCCCGCAGGATCTTCGTCTACGGGGCAGGCCAACTTCTTACCAAAAAATCGCCTTCTCCCAGAAAATCACGCGACGCGGTGCTGCCAGAGCCGCCCGCCCACCACCGTGATGATGATGCGCAAGACGAAATGGTGCAACCTGCTGGCCCCCCCATCAACGACGCGCGGGATGAGACAGTGCCACCCGTGCCACCTGCCAGCCCCTCCGCGTGGGACAAGACCACGACACCAGTGCCACCGTCCAGCTCACCCGCACAGGAGACGTCAGTACCACCAGTGCCACCTCAGGACACGCAGGATAAGCCCTCGCGTACTGTCTCCCCAGAGCCCGCCTCTATCCCGCCCATCAAGTCCATTTCCGCCAACGACAGCAGCAGTAGTAGCAGCAGCAGCAGCAGCAGCGACAGCAGCAGCGACTCGGATGCTGATGCCCACACCGACGGCAAGTCCGATGGTGAGGGCGCCACCAAGAAGAAGGCGAAGAAGGGCAAGGGCAAGTCAACAGCGGAGGCGAAGACGGCGACAGCGAGGCTGAAGGCGATGACCGAGGCGAGGGTGGTTTTGGAGACGGAGGTGCAGGAATGGGATGCCAAGCTCAAGGCGCACGCAACACACCTCTCCGCACAGCTTCACCTGGATGAGGACGAGTGCCGCAAGGCTCTTGTCCATCTCCACAAGTGGGACAAGTCCGGCGAGTACAACGAGAAGGAGTCGGAGACCCGCGCCAACGACCTCTTCGCCGCCCAAGATATCGCCGCCCTTGCAAATCGCTTCGAGAAAGATGTAAGTTCCAATTTATCCTGCTGGCATCGGTGGCATTGATGGCTAACAATTGATTTGTTTGAAGTTACGTCATGCTGAGAAGCGGACCAACGTCAAGGCCTTCGCTGTCTTCAGCGCGGGCCATGTGTCCGACACCATCGCCACCGCCGTCGTGGGCTCTTCCCGGAGCCTCAGCTTCTTCAAGGAGATCCATGGCGTCGACCCCACCACATTCGGGTTGTCCTACAACGCGTGGGCCATCAGCAAGCCCGTCAAGCCCATCAACAAGCCCAACCCCAACGTCACCCTCAAGCCCGTCAAGGTGGAGGCCCCAAAGGACGGCGTCAAGATGACAGCGACGGACAGGAGGTCTTACGTCAACAAGCACCTCGAGAGGACGCTGTGTGAGTCGCGCAAAGCACACCCTTATTTTCTTTATGTACTAATACATCTTTTTATCCAGGGGAGAAGACCGGGGTGGCCACCGCCACCATGCAATACAGCAACTACCGTCGGGTGTGCATCAGCAAGCTCGGAGTCCAGCTCGAAGGCTGGCCCGAGGGCGTCGAGATGATGTCACCGTCCAACATGAAGACAGGCACAGTCGCCGTCGTCCAAATGCTGTACGACCGTATCCTGACTGGCGAGCTCAAGTGGGTGGAGGCGGACCCAGAAGAGCGGCAGGCGGTACTGGCGGAGTTCAAGGAGTTTAAGAGGGGCGATGTGAAGAAGGTGTCGACGTCCAAGCCGAAGGCCAAGATATCGGGCAGCAGGAAGCGTCAAACACCAGAGAGCGAGGATGAGGTAGAGGAGACCCCATCTGACCACGATGACGAAGACGAAGAGTCCCCGCCCCCCACATTAAAGAAGCGTAAGCGGCCGGCTGACAAGGAGGACGAGGAGGAAGACGCCGAGGACCAAGACCTGACCCCCAAGAAGGCCAAGTCGGTGGCACCAGTGGCAATCACCGCAACGGCAGCGCCCTCGAAGCAGGCTGGGAAGGAGGCCGCGGGGAAAGATAAGGAAAAAAGGTCACGGAAGTCGGAGGAGACGAAGAAGGAGACGAAGAAGGAAAAGAAGGAGAAGAAGCGGAAGAGGGAGACTGCAGACGACGCCGAGGACCAGCCGCCCTCTAAACACGCGTGCTTAAAGCCCTTGCCGCTGTCGAAGAATATTCCGAAGAGTGTTGCCTTCATCGAAGACTCTGACCTCGAGCAGGGTGCCACGGGTGCCAGCAAGAAGTCCGGTGGCACCAAGCCCACCGCGAGCTCTTCCAAGGCCATTGGTGATGCTGATGGTGTGGGCTACGATGACGATGACGACGAGGGTCTTTCCCCAGCGGTGCTCCAAGCGCGGCAGAAGCGCCAGGAGGACAAGGACAGAGCGGCAGTCATCCACGCCAAAAAATGCGGAGGAGATGGCGAAGAAACGCGTGGCAGGCATGGGCAGCAAAGGTCGCAAGCCCAAGCGGAAGTCCAAGTCTTTGAAGGAGATCAATGAAGACCCCAACGCCAGCTTTGAAGAGGATGGGTAGTCAAAGTGTGCGCTTCCTCACCTTCTTCCTCCTTCCTGCTTGCTGTGGCCCGCTCAACTCGGTGCCCACTTTGTTGTCGCTCCGGCCCGCTGAACTCGGTGTCCACGCCTTCCGGTCGCCGTGCTTGTCTAAATGCCCCCTGTCTGCTGCAGGGGGTGTTTTTTTTTTTAAACACATGAAATATCTCGCAGTCTCGCATGTTTTAGTAATGTACCACCACCGAACAAAAAAAAATGTTGTTGAATTGCGTCCCATGGCATTCGTGGCACCACATTGAGAAGGCCCTAGTCCACTTGAGATCCAATCCAATTGATGGTGGCACCGATGGCATGTCAGGTGCAACAAGCCAATGGGTGAAGTAAGGAATGGCATCCACAGCAAGGCAATAGCACAGGTGAAATTATCACCACCGGTTGAGAACCATCAATGATTCTAAGGAACATTCAAACATTTCACTGATCCTGGGCCGAAATGTTTGATGGCACTGATGGTTAGCCAGAACATTTTTTTGCTGATGGATAAGAAGGTCCGGTGGCACCGATGGCACACTTTTGGTAACATTTTTTACTGATCCTGGGTCAGAAAGTCTGGTGGCACCCATGGCACTATTTTGGAAACTTTTTTACCGATCCTGGGTCAGAAAGTCCGGTGGCACCGATGGCACACTTTTGGTAACATTTTTTTACTGATCCTGGGCCAGAAAGTCTGGTGGCACCGATGGCACTATTTTGGAAACCTTTTTACCGATCCTGGGTCAGAAGGTCCGGTGGCACCGATGGCACACTTTTGGTAACATTTTTTTACTGATCCTGGGCCAGAAAGTCTGGTGGCACCGATGGCACTATTTTGGGCAACATTTTTACCGATCCTGGGTCAGAAAGTCTGGTGGCACCGATGGCACTATTTGGGTAACAAAATTTTACTGATCCTGGGTCAGAAAGTCTGGTGGCACCCATGGCATTATTTGTGTAACAAAATTTTACTGATCCTGGGTCAGAAAGTCTGGTGGCACCCATGGCACTATTTTGGTAACAAATTTTACTGATCCCAGGTCGAAATGTCTGGTGGCACCCATGGCACTATTTTGGTAACAAATTTTATTGATCCCAGGTCGAAATGTCTCGTGGCACCCATGGCACTATTTGGGTAACAAAATTTTACTGACCCTGGGTCAGTGGCCTCATGGCACCCATGGCACGATATCCAGCCCATTTTGCGGTTCTGTGGCATGCATGGCGGTTCCGTGGCATATGTGGCATTGTTTGCTCAAAAAAAGCGACCAAACAATGGCAGCTATATACTGGGTGGCATGGCTGCTCTGCCACCGCTGGGTGCCGCAGCTGCCACCAAACCTGTACGGTGACCGTGCCACGTCTCGATAACTATTGACGGGTCTTGGGGGGGTAGACCCGTCGATAGTTATCGAGGGGTGGCGGTATTATCAGGTGGCTGACTTTCATCATTAACCCCAAGATCTTCAAACATTTTCTCTGCAAGCTCTTGTACATGACCAATAGCCGGTGTGATCTTCTCAAGCAACCCAGGCCGAGTGTTGACTCCATGTATGTGGGATCTGATGATTTTATTAAACCGCTCCACTCTGATGTCAGTTTCTTTGAAATTGGTAGGGCCCCCCCAGTCGTTCATCAACATCCCAGCTCGAAGTATAGGTGAGACATCTCCTGGCCAGTCATGAATGAGATTGTGAAGCAATTCCATTGATTCATTGGCATAGTTGTAACTTCCACCAGCACAAAACATTGGTGTCCAAAATTTGATTATACGCTGCATTCGCTCCGGATGACCATGTTTTATAGCATGTCGCATCTCACGGATGGTCATAAGGTGGAACATGAGGAGAACTGCATTGCCAGACCCGGAGTTTCCCCTAATCTTCTTGACTTTGAGGGCTTCAAGGCAGTCAATAGATGGTATCAAGAATTCACTGACAATTCTCCCACAGAGTGTTTTGAAAGCCATTGAAGGTAGTTGCTGTTCATAAAGTTTCTCAGAAGAAGAGATATCCAGAATCACCATAGCACCTCGGAGAACAAGTGCTCGCAAAATAACATCAAAAAATCTAAGCCAGGCATGAAAATCAATTTTGCGTAAGTTGATACTGCCCCTGTTGGGCAGTTTCGGGCAATTTTCTCAGAGAGTATATGGGCAACATGACGAATAGCATTGTCTTCAAATATACTATAATCAGCTGCATCTGGATGGATTTGCTCTAAGCTTTTTTCCGGTGATATTTTATGTTGAGTCCCAGCAGTTCTTGCAAAATTCTCTGCACTTCCTAGACGTTGCACTTCTGTTTCTGATGTTCCTGCAGGCAACCGCAGGGCCACAAGCTGAGACCTGATCATGGACAACATCCCCATGACTTGCAGATCCCTCCCAAACTTTTCCGACCCAGTTAAAGTTGTCATTTGGCAGAAGAATCAGGTGCCTCGGATCATTAGCTACCTTAATTGCCAGGGAAACTGCATCTCTAGAGATGCTTCGCACAGCTGCAGCCTGATAACATGGGGAGGTGCAAAACCCATAGTGATTCAATGTCTGTCTAATTTGTTTTGAAACACTACCGGACCAGAGTAACAGTGAGTTCATAGCTGTATGGAGGTTTGTCTCGCGGCTTCGCATGTTTAACAGCATAGAAGTGATCAAGGTTCGTGCCTGTAAAACAGTCAACATATTTGAAATATGATATTTTTCTGAATTCATACAAGATCAGGATTGCGTGTGGTCTGAGATTTAGACGACACAGAGTTTGCCTGAGGTCCTATCTTTCTGATAACAGCCCCAAGGATGGCTTGGATGTGTGGTGTAGTGTGATCATATAGAGCCAGCAGATCAAGAACTGAAAACATTTGAAGGCGCTGCACACTCAAAGAATTAGCTGGAACATGCAAAGTCATTGCAGCTGAAAAATAGGGGCCCCAAGAAGCTTGATCTGTAAGGAAGCTAGCCTCCTGAGCACATATGGCAGCAGCTTTTTCAACAATCCAGTTTTTCACAGTAGAATCATCATCAAACTGCCAGTGTCGCATAACTCCAACTTTGAGGAGATGAACTGCACCACCTCGGCCAAGTAAGAATTGGTAACATTGGTTATTGCTGGTGATTCCGAGGTAAAGAGAACATTGAGGAAATCTTTCAGAGAGAATCTATTAAATTGACCCGAAGTTGAGGACAGAAACAGCTTTTTCCACATCCGAGAGCTTTGGAGCACGGGAATCAGCACCATATTCATCATCAGAATCTTCATTTCCAAAGTCTTCCTCTCTGAGATCTAGAAATCCTACAGGTGGACCATGATAAGTTGGTGGATCTCGTGGTTCAACAGGACTGCTTTGTCCATCAACAGTACTGGCAGCATCAGGTTCCTCGTATGGGCCATCCGAAGGGATGTGAATATTCATTCATTCATTTATCCATTATAATGGTGCGGGCCCCTTGGGGCCCATGTCGCACTTTACGTAGGTACAATGCTGCTGCGGGTCTATCGTCTCGTAGTCGCCTCTGAAGTTGGGGAACGCATGGATCAGGTGGTGGATGGGGGAGCGGTGAAAGCGGGAACTCGGCGGCAGCGGAGGAAGGTGGCACGGACGGGGTTGGAGGAAGGGAGGGAGGTGAGTCGGGCAGCGGCATTGTACATGGATCGGTTGAGGCGGATGTGGACGGGAGGGAGGTTGGCGTGGAAGTCCAAGGTGTCAGTGGCCGTGGTGCGGAGCGCGCCTGTAATGAGGTTGCAGGCGTGAAGCTGAACTTTGCCTATTGCCTTGGCTACCCAAACCGTGCCGTCGCAGCGAGCGTGTCCACTGTCGGTGACGGGGCGGTACCACACCGGAAGGGCATATTCCATGCGGGGGACCACAACTGTCTTGAAAATTTGGTGGATGTACATGTGAGGCATGCCGAACGTGGGGGATGAGATCCGAGAAAGAGCGAGGACAGCCTTGGTGCATCTGCGTTGGGCCAGCTCCGCATGATTGCGGAGCTGGCCCGAATATTGTGGTGCCTCAGTGAATAGTTGTCAGGCATTATGTATAGAGAAGAGCGAAGCGGGGCCTTGGGAGATGGTTGTAGGAGGCAAGAGAGAGCAGGCACACGTAGAACATGCGGAAAACACGCTGCGAACACGTCACATGCTTCGAAATCAGGGGCCAACTGCCTAATTTGGGAGACAGTCAAATATTTGCGGTTCCGGCAAGGGAAATCCGGTTCCGAGTTTCCCAGGCTGTCGTGGACACTTATCAATGGCACTCTGAATATTTTCACGAATTTATATGCATTGGCAGTCTTGAAATAAAAAATACAAGTTGGCGTGGCAGGCTACATATCGTGGGAAAGTCCTGATAGAGCAATGGTATGGTTAGCTGACTGACTTAAATCCAGACTCTCATGACAGGGCTCCCAAATTGGGATGTCGGGAGAGGCTGTGCACCGAGTCTAGTACTAGATGTTTGTGCTGGTGGTGGACCATGCAGAAGGTGGGGGACATGATCTTAGCCTGGACTACTGGATTGTATCAGGAATTTCCTTTTTGGGTTGGTGCGATTGATTTTGAGTAAAGAAGTGCAATAATTATTGAAAGTTATTGAAATTACCATGGGAAGCCCCAGCATGCACTACTAGGTGCTATAAATATCAAAGTTATTGAAATTAGTGGGATAACCCCTCAGATTACCCTCAAGTCCCATAATTAGCAAAAGTTATTGAAAATAGCCTGGGACTTACCCTACACCTCCCAAGTTGTCAAAATTTTCGAAAGGTATTGAAAGTTATTGCCATAATTATTGCAGTGAGCACTAAAGAACGAAATTTGCCAGTAACTACTGTGGGGATTAGCGGCCTAATCCCCACACTAATTACTGGTGATATCTAGGCTGAGAGGCCCTTCAGGAAACATCTTCAACTGGCCGATGTCTCACCAGCACCACACGGCCCCGTCAAAGTGCTCCCTAGGTACCAATTTCGGCAAAGTGGTGTGGGCCCGTTCGGCCTTGTATATCCAATTTAATGTTAGATGGTGAATGGAAGTTTGGAATCTGCAGTAATTGAATATGGGTCCCCCAGGTTCGCCTGTCATATATGAAACTTTGGATCGGAGTCTGGGGTCAAAGGTCGGAATTTTATTCATAAGACTAAGATGAAATTGTGGACAAGGAACCGCAAATCTATTCAACTTTGAATTCAGGCGAAGTCTATCAAACGCTCTCAATTTTATTTGCATTTTTTCAAAATTTGTGGCAGAGTTTCTTGGGTGTTCCCAAAAAGGAAAATTTGTTTGACAGCTTTCGTCAAATGCCGTCAAATGTTTGTCAAAGTCTTGACAAATCATCAAACACCGTTTGACGCCATCATAGCCAAAACTGGGGCAAGACAGAGTAGTGGTAAGCAGAGTAAATTACTACACGGGACAAACTTGTAATACAAAACAACACATTACTGATTGCCGATACTAATGCTCCCGCACTTCAAATGCCTCAACCACTCCACGGAGGCTGGCATTTAACAAAGGTACACAACATAGCTGCATTTCAGAAAAATATTTCGTGCCAACACCTACCACTCATAAAATTTTCAGGATTTGCTCCACTGCATCCAGAGAGGTCCCCAAGCCCTGCCGCCATTTTTGAATGAGGCTCGACACTGAGAAAAGATGAGTCGTAGCATTTCGGCCAAGCCGGTGGCTATGTTGTTTATCTTTGTTAAATGCCAGCTTCCGTGGAGGGGTTGGGGCAGTTGAAGTTCAGAAGCATTAGTGTCCGCAATCGGTAATTTGTTGTTTTGTATTACAATTATGCCCAATACAGTGAATCTTGCCTTGTGTACCACCACTGTGTCTTGCCCCAACCCTGGAACATAAGGGTGGGTAGGAAAATGGTCTGGGGGAGGCGCCGGGGTACACACACCGTACTACTAACGCATGTTCCTACCGCAGGAATACTTGACGCCTATTTTCGGCGCACAACTTCCGCTGGCAGCCCAAATGAAACGTGTACGCCGCACGTGACCGGGAATCGTTCTTCAAATGGATTGCAAACTGTTATAATTCCTTGCCTCCAGGTCAGCCGAGGACTCTTTGAATGGCATCTACGCACGCACGAAGAGCTCGGCTCGATACCGGTGTGGGTGGGGGAAAATAACCAAATAAAGAAACTCAAATACTGCGCGGGTCCCGGGAATCAACGGATCTTTGTCAATTCTTTGACGTGGGTTTGACGTGAGTTTGCCGAGACTCCTGACCTTTCCAATTGGGAGGAGGAGGAGGAGGAGGTATATTATACTGACGCGGTCCCACAATTGGAACAGCCAGTTTACTATGTATGACATTGTAACTTATGCAGGCTAAAATTTACCCTTCAATACATAGAACACACGTACTACCAAGCAGGGGGCGGAAAGTTTAGGTGCTCCAATGATATTCCCGGCCTGGCTCGGACCAGAGCAGGCAGGTTGCCGGTTAAAACCTCGTGGGAGGCCCATCCAATCCCTTGGATTGGGCCATAACTCCCCGGCAGCCAGAATTCATCAAAGCACTTTCAACTCAACAGTCCTGCTGGGCACGCATGCTGAGATAAGTACAAAGAAAGAGAAGAACAGAAATCAAAACAAAGAGAAAGAAGAAAAAAAGACAATTAAGCGGCCAGCCCAAGGCTCAGCTCAACTGTTCATGTTTGGGGGGTGTACCATGCTGGGTTAATATCCAGCATGGGCTCGCCATAGAAGACCTCGAGAATGTTGTAGGCCAATTTTCCTAGCAACCCAATTGTTTTTTCCTTCACCAGGAGGTCCTTGAAGAATAATCCAGGGTCTTCATAGATCCCTTGAAGCTCCGGGTGAACAGAAAAGAATTTTTGAAAGAAGACAGATCTGATCTGTTGCAGTGGTAAATGCTTGCAGACAAATAATGCATGAATGACATCCTCCAGATGGTCCCTGCAGAATCTACACAAGCGCCATTTCTTTGGCACCTGTGACCTGTAACGCTCTGACCACCGCATCCGTTCCATGGCAAGTGCATGGCTTGACAGGACTGCTCGTGTGAGTGCTACCCGATGCTTGGGATTTCTGACACGCAGGTATGACCTGAAGCACCGAGCAAGACAGCGAAATAGTTTTTTTATAACCTACAGAAGTCTCCATAGAGCCCAAAAAAATTAGAGGAGGAGCTGGACAACCTGGAGAAGTCAAGCCATTTTTCAAAGCGGTATGGATCGAGAGGTTAGTATTATTTTCGTTTCTCTTGTCACCCCGGCAATATACTGACTGAGTTTTTAAAAAAGTGATCCGAGTCCGGCACCTTCACAACACCCGTCTGTAGTATGTACCTCGTTTGTTCATGAAATGTCGCAATACGTACAAGAGTAGGCTACTGTATGCAAAGGTCCGGGAGCATTACTGAACTTTGCGAGATGAATAAACCTGCAAGGTACATAATTGTCTTGATTTATTGCCCTACTTACCTGTTAATGAGGCCTATTTGGGTCTCCGGCTTGGCGCAGTGTGCTCAACAGGTAGTCTGGGGAGGTGAATTCCCTGCTCAATTTCTGTCAGTTATATCAAGCCTAACTTGAAAAATCTCTGCCTGCCCGCAGCCACAGTTTTTTCAGTTTGACATCATTTCTGTATTTGTACTAATTTTATGGCCTTCCTTTCCAGGGTTTTCATTCAAAATTCTTAGCTGACTATCCCTCATTGCACTGTATTACAATTATGAATGAGAATAACAACAACAAGACTGTCATGTTCCCTTTGAAGGGGAATTTCAAATATCAGTGCCCAAACAATAGACATATTGTTCTTAACATTGAACAGCAGATATAGTTCCTTAGAAACCGCTTCTCACCATGGAAACCTGAACAAACGGCCTCAAAACTTCTGGTTCCATCAAAGACAAGTTAATTTTGTGCGCACACATTGTGATGCCAGATTGGCGGAAATTGTCCGGATTCTTTCTCCAAAATGGTTTTGGCCTGCTGGGATTCGATTAAACCGTTGAAAGAAATTTTTCCATCCTGGAACTGTAGGTAGGAACGGGTTGAGCCCAAAGGTCAGGGGCTTCAGGCCAAATGGGGCGACCTCGCGTGTATTTCAAACTCCGCCAGTATCCGGATACCGTTGTTTCGGTATCTCACACTGCCATCAGTAAGTATCGAGCCAGAGCTCACGAACAGCGCTGGTTTTACACTTCCGTCGGAGACCATATCACCCAACTAGATCATGGCTTTAGTGCGGCCCTATTCCCACAGAATCAAGTAGCCCACGACGTCACCGCGTCCCCTTGTAGGCAATTTTCGCGGAAGGAACATGCGCAGACTTCTGTTTGTGGCTGAACGTCAACCGCGCTCCGAGCATGACATGTCTAATGCCGTCCTTGCACCGAGTGCGGATTGAGCCACATTTTTCGGCCATGTAGGACGCGCAACCGCTGTTCCCTAAATCTCTTGACTCTGCAGGACCCGATGAAGGCCTTTCCGCCTCCAAATGTCCCCAAGAATCTGAATGGGCGGATTTCTGGGGTAAATTTGCATCTGACAGTGACAAGGATCCAGACATGACATTAAATCCTAATTTATACCCGGCGAACATTCCGAAGTTTCATCTTGAATTACAGAGTATAGAACGCCAAAATTGTTGCTGATCCTCGGGTCCTTATGACGTCTCGAATCCGCAATTTACTTGTTCTCGGTGTGATCCTCATTCCGAGTTTATTGGAATGCTAACACACACCGACAGGATAATCTCCCGGTATGCGAGTCGCTCGAACCTCAAGACGGTGTCGGTAAGAGTTTTAACTACCCTTGAGTGTTTTGTTTTTCCGCACGCTTCCCTATAACAAGTGGTCTTCATGCTTAATGACATCCGCACCGTGGGTCGTGCATTCCCGATGCGGTTTTCCAAGGGCCGCTCTATCACTGTCAGCATGCCACCGCTGTCACCTTGGCGTCATTGTCTTGGGTTGTTCGTCGACGGTATGTATATTAACAACTGCCCCTCCACCCGTGCCATATCAGCTCCACCGCTCCACTCTTCGCGATACCCTGAGGGTGTAGGACGTCCCTGACGCGAATCTCAATACACTTGCGCGCGGGCCCGTCCTTCTCGTGTCCGAAAATCTGTCCAATGGCTCCACCTTCCGCCCTGGACGACTCGTCATTCTTCTCATCTCCTGATGCACCACTCTTCACAGAGTCGGCTCCTTTAAGCCTTCCAGGTTGCCGAAAATGTATAAAACCTAGAACCTCTTACCTTCAATCCTCACTCGAACAACATCCCCCGTAGTTCAAGCTCTTTAAACCCAAACATGTTCTCCAAACTCTCTATCGTTACCGCTTCAGTTCTCATTGTAAGTCTTCCTTCTGAACTCTCCCGGGCCACTTGACTAATTTTCAATCGTAGACCCTTGCTGCCGCCATGCCGTGGACTACTCCCCCGGTGACGCCCCCGACGTCGAATCAGTGCTGTGCCAGTACTGTTCCGTCCTCGAGCACCGCTGCCTCCGCCGTCGCCGCTCTCCTGGGCCTCGATCTCACCGGCCTCGACGTCCTCGTCGGACTCAGCTGCTCCCCCATCACCGTCATCGGCAACAACTGGTATGTTCGCTGCCTCTTAATTCTTCAATGTTTCTTGACATCCGGATAGCGGAAGCACCACCGTCACTTGCGATACTCCCGACGCGGGATGGGGAGGCCTCATCGCCATCAATTGCATCCCTGTTACCCTTTGAGTTTGGATTTGGTTTGGATGGCCTCATGAAGTGTAGTTCAATATGCGAACAATGTTTCGAGAGTGCTGTAGTTTTTGTCCCCATGTACCTGCCCTAGTGATTTTCGACAACCCGATGTCGTTAAATCAACAGCCCTTTCAAATTTGAATCACTCCTATTTCTGGCATCCATCTGGGTACAGAGTTATAGCAGTGGAAGCCCTAGCGCGTCTGGTTCAAAGTAATCCAGATTATGAGTCACCCGCCGATGAAGGCAGGCGGCAAGCGCATGGTTTACACATGCAAAGTGGATACACTCCAAAATTCCGTAAAAGAGTACATCGGCGCGCGGAATAGCAGTCTGACTGTTCCAATTTTTCGCTTAGAACAACATAACACGGTTGTCGAAGCCATAAGTTATATTGAGCCTTTCTTGCACACAGCTCACGTCTGTCGGTAAAAATGGGGAAATTTCTGCCTCTACGGATTTCCGATTCGTCCACATTGTGGTGTCACGGGAGGGAGATCTAGATACGAGTCGACACAGTAGGAATTCCAGGGAAAGCCATGCAACCCTGGACACGAAACACTCGAAGAAGCTGTTGGTTGCGGCCGAGCAACAGCTTGCCGTTGAGGAAGATTCGGTTACCCCATACGCGCTAGCTGGGAGCGGCATCGACGCGAGGAATATAGACACCACCTCTGCAGGAGAAGTGCAGCGAGAGGTTACGGAGGGGAATTCTCAGTGAGAGCCTGCTGCATCCAGCGACACCGCTGGGTTCATTGAAGGTGCGTACTTTCCACGCAGTCCAAAGATTAAATATTGGCGAACCATAATAGCAAACGGCGTGCGTTTCGGTGACTGGATTCGACGAGGTGTGGTGCTGTAGTCCATTGGGTTATCCAAACAGTTTTTCAAGGCGCACCGTTGAGTGTCTTGCCCTAGTATTTCAAACTCTTTTGAATATTGTTCTATCAACTGTTGAGACGGTATTGCGGTAATTCGAATTAGATCCCGAACCCAGCACAATCTTCCGGCGGTTTCTCAGCCATTCCACCACAAGTGCTATCCTTCATGTATATCAGAAGCACAAGTAAGTGAGCCAAACATCGATATTCATGAGAGCTTCTCTCGCATAATGGATTACCAGCTGCATGGTTCATCCTGATCAAGTTTGAGTCTATGATAGGGAGTGTAAAGTTTAGGTGGAACAGATTTCAGCTTGGGGTTGCCTCCTTGGCTCGTTGCCCTCTTAGTTAATACCGAATAGTTAACCCACCAATGTCGGTTTGATGAAGACGAACTGGTGGAATCAGCAACACAGGAAAATCCGGAGGGTCAGGTTTTTGGGACAGCAAATACACTGCTGTGATGATGGACGCGGCAGAATTCCAGGACGAAGAAATCAACTTTTGCGGACGGAGCATCCTGAATCGAGCGAATCAAGAGGCAATCAAGCTCGAGCAAAATTCACAGGGACCATACAAATGGGGTCCTACGTCGAATTTTGAGACGACATTGAAGTTAGACGGGATGAAAATGAAAACTCAGTACAACGTTTCGGCCTTTCGGTGTATCGGGATTCTTCGGCCGTCGCATAATTGTAAGCATCCCACTCGACCGACGAAAACGGCAGAACGGACGGACGATCGTCCCCAGCACAGCGGCATTCTACCAAGCACGGGGAAGAATACCCGTCGCCCTTTTCCGAGCCAGCACGATCCTCGTTCTTGGATCCGACTTGAGTCTGCAGCGCAAAAACGTCTCGCTGCCCTCGAGCACGCGCACGAGCCACTGCTGCTCCATCACCCCAGAGCCCTCTGCAACATCGCCTCAGAGCACCGGTAGAGGGCTATTGGATAACAGAACGTCGGGATGCAGGGGTGCGTGCATCGAGAATATCCGTAGCACAGGCATGAGAGGCGGATGCGCATCCACATCGGCGTCGCAGTGGTGGTGTATCGAAGGCGCTCACGAAGCAGGCCGACGTTGCAGGCCAACACCGCAGGAATAGGACTGGCGGTATGTACTATGTTCACGAAGGCCGCATGCGCGTCAAATGAGGCATCAGTAGTATCGAGAGCCTCGGCAGCACCAGCACGGGCGGCGGCGCGGTGGTGTGTCCCGCGTCGCGGACGGAGGCGAGCAGTCACCAGGGAAATAGGGGGGCATGACACTGAGGAGCACGAGGAGGAGCTGCAATAGTCCTGTGCGCGGGGGGTAAAGGCAAGGCAGCAACGAGGAGGAGTGGGTACCGGGGAGGGGTAGTTTGATAAGAAGAATATTATTGGCGAGCGCAAGGAACTATTGGTACGTGCGTCAGCATTGATAGAGTAAAGAATGGATAAAACGACTTACACGTTCTCCGGGGCTTTGATGATGCGAACGCGATCCTCTCCCACCCACCAACGATCTCCATCGCACGTCCATGCTCTCCCCTCCCCGCCCTCGTACACTTCTTCCTCGTTGTTCCCTCCCACTCCTCCGCGATCGTCTACACCCGCAAGTAGCGCTTTCACCACCGACCACCGCGTCCCGCGACTCGCACACAGCGCACCCGCGCACTACTACTGGAGCGCGAAGTCGGCAAGCTCGACCGGCACCTCGAGCGCACGTCGCAGCAGCTACCACTGAAAATGGCGGGCGGGCAGTACACGGAGCGCCGCTGCGCGCGCGTTAGCATGAGGGAGGACAAGGGAAGGGATATCCTCTTTCCTGGGAGGACATAACGAAGATTCCTCTTCCTCCCCACCAACACGCGACTCTCCGCCACCCGTACCCCCCGCACCGCACCGCAATAATGCACGCCGACACCCTTATGAACGCATGCGCATGCCCCCGTCAGCTGCCCAGTGCAGGTCGTACCTTGTCCTCGCCGCCGGGCTTCGCGTCAGGGAGAGAGATACAGGACCTCCGTAGTACCCCGCCCCCGTCTTCCGCCGTTCCTCATTCACCTACAGCCTCTTACAGTCCACGATCCGCACGCACTGCCCCATCCCTCCCGCGCTTCTGGAACTATCTCTCCCGCCCCGCTCTGGACGACGCTGTGCCTGCGGTGCATTCAACGGCAAGCGGCGCGTCAGGCACGCAGCACGAGGTGCGACCCCCTCCACCAACCGCCCACATCTCGCCCGGCACCTCCTGCTGCAGAGCGCACGAACGTAGACGCAGGAGCAGGACCGTCGCTCTGTCGGTCCAGGAGGAAGGCAGGCTACGTGTGCGCTCCTCCCTCCTCGAAGCACGGGGATAGAGATGGGGTTAGGGGCCCACGAGGCACATGGGGACGAAGGACTGAAGGGCGGAGCCAGATGAAGGATGAAAAACCGCAGGCGGATGCGGTGGGTGTGGGTGTGGTGCTATCCAAGACGACCGACATCTTGAGCATAAGCTTGAAGGCGTCGAGATTCGAAGTCGCGTGGTGTGCACCCCCTTCACTTCCTCCACCCTCCCGAGCGCCACGCCTCCTCCCTCCATCCTCCCGAGAGCCTACGCCGCGTATTCGCATTCGCTCCTCCGCGAAATACCGGTGGGCGCGCCCGCTCGAGCAGCGAGGCACGCCTTTCCCGCTTCTCGTGCCGAATACACTCCTCCTCGAGCCCGGCACCGGGCGCGCTCCTCCTTCCCCGAAACGACCGCTGTGCATGGGTGCTGCACTCGAAAGCTCCGGACGCCGACGCTGGCATGCTCGAAAGTAACCCTCCTTCTCTCGAGATGACGAGGCGACACACGTGCTCCTTCCCCACTTGTTATTTACTCGTGCTCCTCCTCCATATGTCCGCACTTGCAGGTACGTCCATGCCACTTTTGGCTCGCCTCGCCACACGCGTCTCGCATACGAGAGTATGTATGGATTCGCGCAGCGTGCACCCACATTCACCAAGCGGTGCGAGTGACAGTTGCGAACGACGCGATTTCGCGTTTCAAACGCGATGTGGATAGCATGGACCAAGACAGCGCAGTGGGGGCGAGTGGCAGCTGCGGGAGGCAGACGCGATACCGCAGCGCGAGCGCGGTGTGGATGGCGGGGAACAGAGACAGACGGGGTTAGGATTAGGATGCAAGCTTGACTGGATGGAGATTGTCGGGAGGGAGGGACAGTGCGCAGCGCGGAAATGGATAGAGTGGAATTTTGAGAACAGGAAGACGATGGTGCGGACGCGCGGCGGGCATTGGTGCGGCTGCAGCTGTAGTGGTAAGACGAGAGGAAAGCCTTTAGCGAAGGTGTAGCGCAGGTACATGAACCATGGAGATGTGGTAATACTGAGGGCTCGGGGTGCAATGAGATGGAAAGACAATGGGGACTGCCCCAAGAGGACGGAGACGGACATCGAGCAGAATGCAAGGCACAGTTTATGTCCTAGGCTAAGCTGGGAAGGGGCAGGCGTCCGTGGCCGAAAAGCTGTTTAACGGCGTCGGCATAGGCGCGAGGCCGTGGAGAGATGATAATGGGAGCGTACACGCAAAATGCGGGCGGCATATCATGAGACAAATGAGATGCTGATGGGCTTGAGAGTGCGGGCAGCCTTGACGCGGAAAATTCGCAGCGTCTCTTGGGGCGGTTTACGATAACGATACCCAAATGCGAGTAGAACGCTTCATTCCACGCCAGCTGAGAGCTCCAGGTGCGTCGGCGTCGACCTCCGTGGTGGCAGATGAACACATGAAATCAAAATAGAAAGGCCCCATTGGCCCGATAATGTTCGAATACGATTGGTGCAGTTCGTCCAGACTCCAGGTCCTGCAGCCGTCGTAAATTCAGATGAAAGTTTGGAAGCAAAGTGTGGTCACATCCGGTCACAGCCTCTTCACGTCAAACCCGCGGCCACGTGCCGCTCTGAAGTTGGCGCGTCAATTCGAGCTCGTAATTCCGAGACGCGAGATTTTTGAGATCCTCGGGCACGCAAGTCCTCGACTCGGGGGTAGTCTCGGCTAACAGTCTCTCATGACATCCCAATTTGGGAACCCTGTCATGAGAGTCTGGGTCCAAGTGCGGCCATATAACCGTACCTCTGCGCTATCATTTTTTGATCGAAATTTCCCGCAATATGTACCTTTAAATCAAGCTCTAGAAAGGGAATCTCCCCCATATCCAGGTCAGGAATTTCGAGTTGCGGAGGACTAGAGGATGCACCAATAATACTAACTGTGTCTCCTTCATAATCGAAGCTGTCAGAGTTTAATTCAGGATAGCTGGGTCGTATTACATGATTTCTTTGAGACAGGGGCTGATTTGAGTTTGGGTCCATTTCTGGGTGGAACTGGGGCAGAGAAGAGATAAGAGGGCAGATAAAGGTGCTATGAAGAGTGTACAGTCAAGCAAGTGGGGTGTGGAGAAAGAGATACAGAGCTCGAGCCTCGCGCAATCCCAAATTGGGATGTCATGAGAGACTGTTAGCCGAGACTACGGTCTGCCCACATCCGCACCCTCGCTTGGAAAGCCGCGACACAAAAAACAATCAAAAATATAAATGAAAAATAGAACGCACGGGAGCACAGCGAGGGAATACAAATGAAATGAAATCATCCCTGTCCGCTTCAAGGCTTCGAAATCCGAATATGGGCTGCAACGGGAGATCTGTCGCAGGCGGGTGCGCGCTGTCTGAGAAAGCCAGTCAACCAGGATTGAAAAGCAGGACGCGGAAGGAAGCAGGAAATGAGACGAAAAAGGCCGGGAAGAGTACATAATACGGTTGCGGCGTCCGTCAATAGGTGTGTTTCTGCGACGCACCGAAATTAGGGCTCGCGTGCGATCATGGAAGGAAAGAAATGAAGGGGCTCACCGGCAGCTAAAGGATCTTTTCAGGAGGTCAACGGCAGGCGTGCCGGTATGAATTTCGCTCGCGGAGGGGCCAGCGATAGATCAGAACTGTATCAAACAAAAAAAAAAAACATCGCGGAACACGAGAAGAGAAGGGAGGTATGAGTAGACCGTGATGGCAAGAGGTCGGGCACACGATACATACCGGGCACTTTAGATCGATGGCAGCGTCGCGCTGTCACCGCAGAAACAGGGCAGAAGGGAACGGACAAGTGCGCGCAGGTCGGCGACATGGAAGACGGGATTCGTGCTTTGCTCTACCAAAAATTGAGAATGGGGATTAGGAGCATTGAAGGCAGTAACCCGCGGGGAAGGTTTGTGCGCCGTACTCAATCTGCATCGATATCGCCTATAGTCGATGCTGCAGTCGTCTAATGACTCTCTCAGAAATGCAAATCAGTCAATACAAGAAAGAAAAATAGCGACAGAGAGCGGGGTTAAACACACGATGATTACACTAGCTACCCCCGCACTTAAAGCGTTCCAGCTCTAGTATAGACTCGCCCTCTGTGTTTGCCGCGTGACGAGGCTGAAATTTTGAGCACGTGTTGCCGACGGTGCGTAATAAGTCAATACTTCTTTCTTGTTACGAATCTTCATTCCAGGGCGAACGGCTGAGCATGCCTCGAGAACCGCAGAGGAGATGAGCGTTCCGTGCAAGCCGCCATGTGCACGACATTTCGGATCATCGGCCGATTTCGGATTCCTCCGTTAGGCGGCGCATTTTCCGGGTCCACTTCGTCCTAGCCACAGGCCCGCTGTTACAGCGACGACGCTTCGCCCTTGCCAACGCCACGCCCACAATGATCAAGATCAGCGTGACGATACCAACAACCATGAGTGACTACCTTCCGATGAGCGCCATGCCTCTCTCGCCCACACCCATGCCCACGCCTCCCTGTCGCCCCTCGACCCGCCCAGCGCCACGCCACCCTCCCTGTCGTCCATGCCAATGTTTTCGTCGCCCGCCATCGTCGCTCACACTTGCCTTCCACGCCGTTGTCGCCCACGCGCCGTCCACAACTTGAACACCCAGAGACTTACTCGTTGCCGCCGCCTGGGACCCACCCCCGATTGCGAGCTACGCAGCTCGCCGCCTTGACACCGCCTTCTATGCCTTGATCTGGTGCATGTACCCTTCGAGTCAATCCACGATTTGCCGAGCTTGGTGAGTCTACTCCCCACCTACATTCCGCCCTCACCCACTCATCCCGCCTTATTTCCATACCCGTCCCTCGCTCCCCACTCCTACCCATTCTTCCCTCGATGTCACGACACAACCAACACCCCACGCAAGCCGAAGCAGGGGCCACTGCCGCCGAGCATTCAAGGCCGCATGCGACGCCGTGATCGCGTATCCGACAAGGCTTGCTGCACGGAAGAGGGACGATGTAGTGAAGAAGGCGGGGGTGGGATTGACAAGGGTGTGTGCCCATCACTTACTTATCCACTTCCCTTGTCTACACGCTAGTCCCTCATTTTACTTTCCTCGTGACATTCGTCTTCTGAGCTCCAGGCGAGTCTTGCGTGAACCACTCAGTCGATGCTTCGCACAGCGATGCCTGCACAGACAAGTCGAGTCCATTGCATCACTTTGCCTCGCCGCCATCTCCGTGTGTGATGCGTTGAGTTAACATGTCTCTCCCTCGAGGGAATGTGCTCGCTCTCTGTTCTCGCAGTTCCCAGCTGATACGAAAGTCACCCGCAACGCACACAGATCCTAACCGAGTTAAACCGACGCCTCCATCATCTGGCGCAAGGAGGAAGCCGCCCAGAAGGCAAGATTCAAGGCGGATGAGGTTTCTACGAAGGTGCGCGCCGGTTTTCCCTTCACGAGACCCCCTCATGACTTGAATCTTCGTCTTCTTTACGACTCTTCGAGACCGCCGTTCCCGACGCCCCTTCTGCCCACCTGCCTCTTTTACTCGCCGCCGCAATCTCACGCACCTCTCGTATCCGACCATGTTAAATCGCCGATAGCACCACACCCTCACCCACCGCATCCGCCTGCGGTCTTTCATCCTTCGTCTGGCTCCGCCTTTCCGTCCTTCATCCCCATGTGCCTCCCGCGCTACCACTGCCTTGCACCCCGTCACCCCGTCACCCCATCTTTATCCCCGTGCTTCGAGGAGGGAGGCGCGCACGCGTAGCCTGCCTTCCTCCTGGACCGACAGAGTGACGGTCCTGCTCTTGCGTCTACGTTCGTGCGGTCTGGGCCGGTCGGTGGAGAAGGCCGCGTCTGCGGATCTCTCGAGCGCAGCGCACGTACACAGCGGTCTTTTCGAGGAAGGAGGAGCGCCCGGCGTCAGCTTCGAAGAGGAGCGCGTTAGGCACGAGAAGGGTCGTCGTGCTGCGTGCTTGACGCGCCTCTCGCCGTCGCATGCACCGCGGACGCGGCGTCGTCGAGAGCGGGGCGGGAAAGAATGCTCCGAAGCGCGGGGAGTAGGAGCAGGAGCAGGAGATGCGGCCGTCGCGAGAGAAAGGCGGAAGATGGGCGCGGGTCCTTTCTCTCTCTCTCTCTCTGACGCGAAGCCCGGCGGCGAGGACAGGGCGCGACCTCGTCGTCTCGGGCAGCGGGCAGCGGACGGGAGCATGCGCATGCGTTCTTAGGGAAGGGTGTCGGCGTGCGTTATTGCGGTGCGGTGCGGGGGTACGGGTGGCGGAGAGTCCCGCGTTGGTGGGGAGGAAGAGGAATATGCGTTGTCCTCCCAGGAAAGAGGAGTAAGTGGATATCCCTTCCCTTGTTCTCCCTCATGGTAACGCGCGCGCGCAGCGGCGCTCCGTGTACTGCCCGCCCGCCATTTTCAGTGGTAGCTGCTGCGACGTGCGCTCGAGGTGCCGGTCGAGTTTGCCGACTTCGCGCTCCAGTGGTAGTGCGCGGGTGCGCTGCGTGTCCTCGCGGGACGCGGTGGTCGGTGGTGAAGGTGCTGCTTGCGGGCGTAGAGAATGACGCGCGGAGGAGTGGGAGGAACAACGAGGAAGAAGAGTACGAGGGCGAGGAGGGGACGGCACGGACGGGCGGTGGAGATCGTTTGTGGGGTGAGAGAGAGTCGCGTCATCAAAACCCAGGAAAATGTGTAAGTCGTTTTCTTTGCCCGTGCTCGTCATTCGTCTTGCCCAACTGCCCCTCCGCGGCACCCACTCCTCGGCGTTGCTGCCTAGGCTTTACCCCCGCTGCGCAGGAGCTGTTCGTAAAGGGCTATTGCAGCTCCTCCTCGTGGTCCTCGTCGTCGGGCCCCTTATTTCCTTGGTTACTGCTCACCTCCTCCAGCGACGGCGTAAACCAACGCGCCGCCGCCCCGTGCTTCCGCTGCCGATGCTCTCGATACTCCCCATCCTTCATTCAACGCGCATGCGGCCTTCGTGGGGAATGGCCTTCGACCGGTGCTCGGAGACGACGTCGCAGAGGGCCCTGGGGCGTGGAAGCAGTCGTAGGTCGTGCGCTTGCTCACGAGCAGCGAGACGTTCTTGTGCTGCAGACTCAAGTCGGATGCAAGAGCGAAGATCCTACCTTGGTAGAATAATGCTGTTCCGGTACGATCGTGCGTCCATCCTGCCGCTTTGGTCGAGAGCCGGTATCGACTTGGATGATTATGGGACGGCCGAAGAATCCCGATACGCCCAATGGCCGAAACGTTGTAGCGAGGTTTCATCCTAATTCTGTCTAGCTTCAGTATCGTCTCAAAATTTGATGTCTCAAAATTCGATGTAGGACAGACCCCGTTTGTATCGTCCTTGCGACCCCACCTGTGAATTTTGCTCTAGGGCGATGCCGCTTGATTCGCTCGATTCAGGATGCTCCGTAAATACTACTAAAACCTGGTCCGCAAAAGTTGATTTATGCGTCCGGAATTATGCCGCGTCCATTATCACAGCAGTGTATTTGCTGTCCCAAAAACCTGACCCTCCGAATTTTCCTGTGTTGCTGATTCCACCAGTTCGTCTTCATCAAACCGACATTGATGTTCACTATTCAGTATTAACTAAGAGGACAACGAGCCAAGGAGGCAGCCCCGCGCTGAAGTCTGTTCCACCTCAGTTTTGCACTACCCTCAAACTTGATCAGGATCAGCTGGTAATCCATTATGCGAGAGAAGCTCCCATGAATATCGATGTTTGGCCCACTTACTCGTGCTTCTGATATACACCAACTGCCATTAATTTGGGTGAAGTATAGCACTTGTGGTGGAATGGCTGAAAACAAGACACGGAAAGGTGCGCCTTGAAAAACTGGTTGGATAACCCAATGGACTACAGTATCATAACTCGTCAAATCCAGTCACCGAAACGCACACCGTTTGCTGTTATGGTTCCTTAATATTTAATCTTTGGACTGCGTGGAAAGTACGGACCTTCAATGAACCCAGCGGTGTCGCTGGATGCAGCAGGCTCTCACTGAGAATTCTCCTCCGTCTGAACCTCTCGCTGCACATCCCCTGCAGATGTGGTCCAGGTGTCTATATTCTCCGTGTCGATGTCGCTCCCGCCTGGTGCGTATGGGGTAACCGAATCCTCCTCAACGGCAAGCTGTTGCTCGACCGCAACCAACAGCTTCTTCGAGTGTTTCGTGTCCAGGGAAACCCCATCCTGCGGTTTTTCCGCCGCAATATGGTACAATTTAAGAGATTCGAGGAGGAACCGGAGGCATGGCAGCTCTATTCCGGCAAGATTAGGTGTTCCTTCCCAGATATTCGTCCAGAACAGAGTAGAGGACCACAACTGTTCTCCAATGTCTGATGAATCGATCGCCGGCTCAGAGCGAAGGAAATCGGAAGGTGTTTGGGAGGTCGGGTTGGCGTGGCTGAGGATCACATTGGAATGGGTCACAATGGCTTTGAAGCAGATATGCTGTATCTCTGGGTCCACCCTATCCCACCGGAACTCGTTCTTGAGGATTTGGTGTTTAAATACGGGTATGGCGCGCCTAGCAGGCGCCGGAGTGAAGTGGTCGTTCAAGAAATCAGATAGAGTGAGGATATACCAGTTGAAGAGCTGCGCCCGTAGTGACTGGATTACCATGCGGACATCGACGTCTTCGGGTAAAAATAGGGGGCAGCGGGGACGAAGGAGGTCATCTTGACAAATTTCCTGGAGCTGAGCAAAGTTTTTAAAACTGTCGACATCTTGGGAAATTCTGCAAAGGTTGGTTTCGAGTTCCCCTAGATGTCGGAGATGTCTGGTGACCCAGATTGTGGAATTCGGGGGTATCTGATCTGGTCCTCCGGCTGCCTTGAAGACCTCTTCTATAAATTCAATAGCCTTGGAATCGTGTTGCACGCAGTTTGCCACGACCGTAATGGCATGAATGACTGGGCTGGCAGAATCCACGCCCGAGAATCGGAGAGAGCGGCCAAATGTCTCTGCCAACGTGTAGGTTTCACAACCTTCAACGGCGTGCCGAACCGCTCCAACATTTTTCCTATTGGCCAGATACATGTAGTGCCATCGTTGACACTCGGACGAAAGGAATGGGACCAACTGGAAGGCGATCCGTGCCAGAACGTCCAGTGAATTCGGAGTCTGCCAGGAAAGATCGAATTCGATTTTATGCATGTTGGGTGGAAATTGGATAAACCCTGGTAACGGGAATCGGACAGGATCTTTGACAGGGTGCGATTTGATTTCGGACAAAATTGTGCGGCAGGTAATATCCCAGGCGAAAACTGATGTTTGGTTTGCAACGACGGGAGTTATTTCTGATAGATAGGATGCCATATGGTGACTGATGACAGACGCCCATTGGTGTGAACCTATCAGTAATAACCTTTGCTTCATCAAGCTGCGCGTCCGCTGATGTTGAGCCTTGCAACTTGGTATGGAGGTCAAAGAGTTCCTGCCGGAAATCTCGCCTGAGCATAGACATAGCAGCATTGAAGACACGGAAATCCTCTAGAACTAGTCGTAGGAGTCTTCTAATAGTCGGACCAAGTTCATGTCGGGAATCATCGGATGAATTATGGTTGACCAGCAAATCACGGACCGTTTTGGCGAGGTGGTGGCACCAACGTTGCTTCTGATGGTGGAGGGCCAACTTAACTGTCTGCCAGTGGGTAACGTCCCATTCAGTATCCTGGAATGTCTTCAGCGCTGAAGTGTCGAAACGTCGCTTCCATGAGCACGGCATCATGGACAAAGCCCATAATGCTTTCGCTCCTGCCATATACCGACGAGAGCGAAGCGGATCGTCCCGAGACATCCCTTGGGTGCCACGTATGAGATTGCAAATTCGCGTCACCAATGGACTGGCCACCTCAGTATCACCGAGGATCGATATGAATAAATGGTCATTGACGCGGCGAAAACCATTCGGGCCGTAAATCATGTCAGGGATGGCCTCAACAAAGGGAAGAAGCTCAACATCGTCGGTGAGGGATTCGAGTGTCCATTGGAGTGCATGTTGATCGCGAGCTGTGGTATTCTGCAGGGCCAATTCCACTACTGCTTCCGTCATAGTAGGCTCCGCTGGGACCATGCGTGTCTCGAAGAAATTAAAAGGGTTTCGGAGAAGGGACCAGAGGGGTGCCGACAATGGCGTGCGATAAGGGCAGTCGAGATGAACCGGGAGGACCGTGAGGACTGCATAAAGGAGGACGAAAACGAACAATGCGATGCATATTAGGTACATCATGACGTGGTTGACGGGTAGGAGGAATGTGATGAGCCCGGCAAAGAAAAAGAGGAAGGAGGCGTGAAGTAAAAAGGGGATCCAATCCACGAACGTGTGCATCCGATAGTGCTTCAATCCAAAATATAGGAAGGAGAATATTCTGGCGCGGCGCACGGGTGAAGGGCATATTTCCGTTTTGTGCAAGAATTCTCGTGCCCATTGCTCGACCAGAGTCGCGAGAAGTGCGCATGACAAGCTGAGGCAAAGACTGATAAACCACAGTGCGTTGCACACAAGGGATGCGGCTGTGGGTGTGAAAGGTGCTGCCGTCTGCAGTACGAAGCTTCCTCCCCCTGCGATTGCAGCGAGCTGCTGGGAGATTTGTGTTATAGCGGCTACGGTGAGTTCTCCCGAGTCTGGCTGCAGATTCTTGTAGCTTTCAATAAGAAACGCCGTCAGACTCGCTGAAAAGAGACCGGACTGCAGGGTGTTAAATATGATCCACGGAAACTAGGCAAAGATGCATACGAAAATGAGCATTCCCTCCATGTCTGCCTTCCAGCTTCCGACCAGGGCTGCATCATATCTTTCAGCCTCTCCAATATAGGTGGACCAGATTTTGGCACAGGCTTCTTCGTTCTCGGCCTTGCTGTAATTCCCTTTCTCTACATCGGGTTTAAAGCTCTGGAAATAATGTTCATTGATAATGTCACAGACGCACCGTATGTCGCTGCTTCTTCGGATCTGAATGTGGCAGACGTCTCAGACATGTCTGGATTAGATCCGGGGGCCCCAGAGCCTGAGTCTGACTGGCTCGTTACCGCATAAGGTCCAAGAACTCGTGATAAGGCCAATGCGAGCCTATTCAGAACTGAGCGTCCTAACAATCCCGAGGCAGAGTGAGCGAGCATCTCACCCAAGTTGGGGATGATACACACCTTTGGCTGGGCGATGTATTTGCGGGGTCCCAGCTTCGACTTCACGGTAAAATTCCATGTCGGTGAACGTCAGAAGGAGGGGATGGATGTCAATCAAGCGCCGGGGAAAATCAATCACAGATCGGTGACAAGACAGGTACTTCTATTTATCCAGGGTGCGCTGGCAGCGCATTGATCCTTCGTTGCCTGACGTGTTCTCCTCGAACTGGGGAAACTTTGGGGAAACTCTCCGTAAACTTCTGAAGGCTCAAACCAGTCAGAAAGAACCAAGAGTTGTGAGTTTTGAGCTGTCAGTGGGTTGTTCAAGTTGGCTGTTGGCGTCCGGGATTCGGGGGCTAGGGGCTGCGGGGTACCGACGACTGGCGGAGGAATCGTTCTTACTTACTGTGGGGTTAATATTTCCGACGACTACCAGCCAGACTGAAAACCTTTCTTCTGCGTTGCTTCAAGATCCTTTCGGTTTGCCTCCTTTTCGAACGAGAGAGAACAGGTCTCATCTCACATTTGAATGATTTGTGGAAACTCACCGTTGACCTCCGCAGTGGGAATTCAACAACACTCTAAACTAATGGTGACTCGTGAGTCGCTCATGGGATCGCTGAGCAATCCCAAATGGCCTACGTTGCGGTGTGGCTGTAGGCGTTCCAAGTCACGAATTGTACTAACTCAGAAGGGTTAGGGCCGGTGAACATGTCGAAAAACTTCTCCGCGCACCGACTCAGCAATCTCTCTAATGACGAGACGACCCACACGAGGATTATGTTCGAGATGGATAAACAACCCCGAGTATAAGCGCAGTGGATTGATACATCTCGGGATGCCTTTCTGTGCTTCTGGCAGAATATATACCGAAGACACCAGATTCTACAACGCCCGGATTTGAATCGGACAATTATAGCCTTGATTCCATCACATTTTAGACCAGTCCATGTGTCGACAGTATGCGGCTTGGTTCAATTCACCTGTGCGCTGGTGCGCGCACAGATAAGGACCAAAGTTTAAAGAATTGAAATTGAGTTGACAAGACATGCCAGTATGGACTCACCATATTATGGACGCAACGTCGAAATTTCAGCCTCGTTCCGCCGATACGTGGAATCGAGACCTTTGTCGGAGCAGTTACAATTACCGCTGTTCGTTGAGCTTCCTTACGCCCGGAAAATTACATCATGGTACAACAAAGTAGAAGGTTGTATTTAGCAAACGTACGAGCACGCCAAATGGTATATATGCTAGGATGGATTCGCACTACGCCGTACTGAGCATCTGCTGTGGAGCAACCGCGAACTTCACGTCTCCATGGAAGGGATTTATTGGTCGGATGAGGCCAGAACTGGGCGTGGAATTAGTTAGATCCGGAAAACGGTGGACAGACATGGCTCATCGTACCAAACTGCCTTTCATCTGCACGAATTATCGCATACACAGGGACTAACTTTCTCACTTTCTCCCATTGTGGCCGATATGGGGAGTACGTTGGGGTGGAAATTTCCGACACACTGCATTCAGAGGCTTGGTAGGCAGATGTCTGTCTACCACGGGTAGCCAGAGCGCGGCAGACCCGAGGTCGGCAGAGTCTGTGGAGCTTGGTCAACCTAGACCTACATCCAGAATTGATCCAAGGTCCATTTTCGTGACTCAATTATTGCTCAATTCAAGGGGGACTCAAAAATAAATATTTATATATAGGGTGGGGGGGGGGGGGTCCTCTGGAGGACTTAAAAAAACTTTTGTCATGTATTTCAAAAAGAGTTCAAATATGTTTACAAATGCCTTTCAACATGATCTGACACTCTACAGGGGTTCAGAAGGAGTTTTGAGCCCACCAGCACAACAAAACGGCTAAGATTGATGGGAACTTCCCGATTGGGCTGTCTCGATCACAATCAGTGTCAATCACCCGAGCCAAATCCGTCGGATAGACATTCACAGTGCCAGGTGCGCTGTCTATAGCCTGCCATGTCCGAAAATTGCTACCACCCATACACCATTGAATTGTGTGACTAACTAGCAGACAGAGGAAAGCTGAGGAGAGCCCAGACAGAACGCTGGGTGCTTGTTTAGCTCCCTTTTTGCTTGGAAATATCTGGAGATATGATTGTGAGGGTCCCAGCATTATGGTTGCTTCCCAAGGGATGACTCAGGCTTGTAAAAATTAAGGAGCAGACTTGAGTAGCACAGCTGCCCGCAAGTTTCAATTGTCCTGCTGCAGCCGAGCCAGCCGGCTAGATCGGGCCGGGACAGGGGTGGGAAATAATTTCCTTATAAAGGGGGAGGGAGGGGGGGGGGGGGTCCTAAATTTTGCTTAAAACACTTTCGGAGTGGATATACATTTTTTTAAAGTTGATTCCCCCTTGGCTCAATTATCGAGAACAAAACCTGCCGTGAATACCCGAATGTCGTGTGACATCAAATGCCACGATATTTTGCCTTGTTTGCTCCTATCAACTCTCGCTGGCGTTATTTCTCAGAGGTTCCGAGCCGGCATCTTGAGTAGCATAGTAATGCAGTGGATCCTGCATTGGATCCGTCGACCTCACAGTGTGTTGCAGAGACAAAAGAGAGGACGAGGGCCATTCCGTCTGACAGTGCTAGAGCCCAGGGTCGATGGCGCAATCATTAGGTAACAGATTTTAAACATCTGCCGTTGCCAAGGCACACGTTGAAATGAAGGCCATACCAGAGCAATAATGTAGAAAGCAAGGTAGCCGAGGTCGGCGAGTACTGTCGAAGTTGGACGAAGAGGTCGGCAGACCCTGCCGACCTCACCGTGCCAGATGCCGCCCAACCGCGGCACACGTGTGTCGGCAAACTCTGTCTCCGCGCATCACGGACCTCGCCAAATGGCGGCTAACGGCGGCAGGCCGGGTCTACCCGGGCCCTGAATGCAGTGACAGCGATGGGAAGAGAGCGGAGATGAAATTCCCCAATTCAGAAGCTGAGTCGATGGGCGAATAAAGGGGGTGCCAGGACCTGAGGGTCGCATGAATCATCCGTTGAGTTCGCGAGGCATGGTCCATTTCGATATTTGTAGCATCGACGAGTAGCGAGAGGTGATGGAGGTGACACCGGGGGCAAAACCCGAGGCATATGGATTCCATATTAACCGTTCTTTAAGCAAATGGCTCCTCGGCAGTGCAAATGTCCCCATATATCCTTGCTCCTTCCCTCTTCCTCTGCTCCTCATCCTTTGTTTAACCCCTTCTGTCATCCATTTCCGGTGCTCTTCGCCACTGCCTTTTCATTTGCAGGTGAGCAGCTGACACACACGCAGCCTGTTTTGAAAGGACGCAGTTCACCGCAGTGTTCCTTGGCAGGACTCGGACAGTACGCAGTTCAGCGCAGTTGTTGCAGCCTATGGCGCAGCCTGTCGCGCTGGGGCCACGTATGGCGATCCTCGAGATATAAAACACCGCTCCTGTCATTTGGAATGGCAATCCTCCCCCATTTTTCCGTCCTCACATTATTGAATGTCGACCTTATAAACCTCGACGCTGCTGTCAACTACTGCCGTAGTTTTTCCTCTGGACACTATGGTACAAGATCTACGTCATTCCCATGCCACCGCTAGCAGGATCAATTCTTCAACTACCCAAAATTTTATCCCTCTGTCCCTGTGGTTCTTGCTGTTTCCTCCCAATGCGCTTGCCGGACCTCGCTACTTCTCGCTGACCTCAACTTCATCAAGTGATCAATTTCGTCCGCTGCCCCACAATCAAATCAATCGGTGCTCGGATCCGTTGTCCATTTCACGGCGCCAATTCCCCTCAAAATAACCACCAAACTTTCTTTTCGCAACATTGGTTTCGTTCGCTGACCGGATTCATAAAGCTACAATGGTTCGTCCATCAGTGACATACTTCTCGCGTGCAGAATAAATCTATCCTCCCTCATCTTACGATAATCCTTTGTCGTTACCTCAGTCCTTTGGTGATGAAAGCCACGGGTGACATAAATTTTTATGCCATGAATAGATTGTTCTGAAAAATAAATGTTCAGGGCTTGCACTCCTACGCCGGAGCGAAGCAGAGGTCCACACACTTTAAATGAAATGTTCCTCTGTTCACCATCTACTTTTTCACTATTCGACTGCCTGTGATTTATTTCACATGTCGAATGATGCTTCCTCCTTCGTTCCGCAATAATTCTGTCTTAGCTTTTATTTCTGGGTAAGAAACCGAGGGAGTCGAATTTCCTTGTTGAAAAAGAACAGCATATTAATTGCATTTGTCTTGGGTTTCGGATTACCGAAGCGAAGCGGAGGTCTGTCTTGTGCCTTACAGGCATGTCCTTCGCATGTGGTTGATCCGTAGGACAAAGGTGTCAATTATCTTTGTCCCATCTTTGTTTTTGTGTGTTGTACTCATTGGTATCATAAGCATCATCTGCTGCCGCCGCCTGCATGGCGGTGGGGGGAGTGGCCTCTGCAAAAACCGGGTCATCAAAGTAAATGTCGCTGCTTTCTGAGGCGATGGGCGACGGCATGCAGGCAACGCTCAAGCTTCGGGTGTTCATGAGCATAGTGCAGAGTGGTTTAGCATAGTAGGCTGGTGTCTATCGTGGTTGGGGGTGAGGCAGAGTCGTCCTTCGCCGCCCATTTTTATTAGCTCTTTGGACAAAGAGGCCATTTTCTCGGTGCGTACAGGTATTTCCAATGCCTCGTCATCGTTCCGGAGGCTGTATCTGCTGAGTTTCTTGGTTTTCTTGACCTCGTGGATTTCCAGGTGCAGGATTGAGGAAAGAGAGTCAGGGGAAACAGTTGTGAAAAACCCCTGAAAGAGGGTGTTGTGGCTTGTCAACAAAGAGAATCATGCAGGCCTGGGTTCATTGTACATTTGAGTGTTTGTGCATTACCGAACAAGTGACCCAGTTTCCGATGCCAGCGTCGGTAAGGGGTGGAAGGCGGGGGTGGGAGCGTGGGATCGAGCGGGGTGCCACAGTCGTGCATGTCAGATTTCCATTGATTAGAATCTGCCGCGTTGAAATGGTGCACTTAAGATACACATGAAATGAATGCAAATAATGCTAGTGCTCAAAAACACTAAACACCACTAACACACACACACACTACTACTCCCAAAGATCAAGTGCTTCTCCTTGTGAGTTCGGGTCCGGTTCGTAGTATGCAAACAGCGGGTTTGGATCCCAAATAATACAGAATATAGAACGCTAGGGCTGAACTATCCAGAAACAGCGCCTCAGAATGCAATGTTCAATTGCATAGCTCTCAGCTAGCAACCTAGGTGAACATAGGAAAAGGGTGGATACAAGGCAACCTTGACTAGATGTCGCAGAATACCAGGGCAGAGATTGTAAGGTTTGCGAAAATCCTCTCATTGGCAATCCGAACGAATATGAGGCTAACACCAAATAGCTTCCAAGCTACACACACTAGGCAGCCCTGAGTGTGGACCTGTTACTTCCGATAGCAGGAACATTTGACTACTTTGTATTGGTCCTAGCTCACTATACGCGTCCAGCGAGTCGATCCAACACACTACGGATGGCGCTAGGGCAGATCCGGGGTGAAGGCAAAGTCACTGACAAGGTATAATCCAACTAGGAGTAGGGACCCGGTATTCCGTCTTCTGTTTAGGCTATGCAACTCACACCACAAGCGTCCAGTAAGTCAGTCCAACACACTACGGATGGCGCTAGGGCAGATCCGGGGTGAAGGCAAGGTCACTGACAAGTCGTGATCGCGCTTTACAAGGGAATACACCCAATAGTTTTGTACGTGAAGTCAGCTAGGACAACAACACCTTTCCTCTTAATCTTATGTTTCCAAGTTCCAGAGTCAACCAATCAAGATTCCTGTTATAGACTACTACAAGCAGAGTTTGTACACAAATCTCCACAAATAGCCTGAGACAACCTGCCGCCACGAACTAGGGCGCAATTAATCTGGTGTATGTGGCTGAAGCGCTGTCCTTTTATACAAATGAGGAGATAGTGTTTAAGTAAAAGAAATGAGTAAAGAGAAATGCTTGGCTAGCCAATGAAACGGCAGCCGTCCTGAGTCATCATAATCAAATGTCCTTGGTAGTCATCGCAAATGACTTCTGGGTATAGTTTCTGCGGGTATTGGTAATTCCTAGGCCGTCGATCACAAGCCCGAACTACGAATCCTGCTGGCCTGGAGTTGAATCCAGTCCAATAATAGTTCCTAGCTGATTCATGGGGGTCTCATGACCGTCTTAGAATAGCTCTTCATGCCGTCGTATGCGTCGGCATTCTTCCATGATAATATCTTCTTACACAATAGTTAATGTGTTCATGCTTGGGTGACGCTAGCACGTCGTGCCTGTCACATGTACTGTCTCCTAGTCCTAGGATGTACCGTATATGTTCTTCCTGTAGTAACTAGTCGCCTAGCTACTTGATGTTCAGCATAGTCCTATTGTAGGTATCAGGCGTCCTCCGCTAGCTTGTATAGCAGCCAATCCTAGCCTGTTCTTCTACAATATCTGAGTGTGCATCCTTGCTAGCACCATATCCTTATGTTCTTCTGTCTCTGTTGTTCTTCCTAGGTCAAATAGAACTAATGTTCTATGAATGTATGGGTGTGGTATATCTCCTAGGTGGTTTAGACTAGACCCGTTCATAAAGGTGTCCGCCGTATGTGGATTCCTAGCTTACAGCCAGTAGCTGGAGCTCGCTCTGACCCTCCTTTGTATCACCAAACAGAGGCCTAGCGCACTAGTGTTACCTAGCGACGACTAGATGCTGAATGCTAGCTTAGGTGATTTAATTGATAGGCCTAAGTTCGCAAAAATAGCCAAATGGACGTGCATTGGGTGTTGCACCGTCTCAGGGTGGCTGCACAAACAATAAAATAATCTTCTTTGGTGACCGAGCGTCATGTTTCTATTTTTGTATTCATTCCTGCACAGATACACATGGACAGCCATTGGCCGTATGGACAAAGAGCACTTTGAGGTAAAAGCATGTGGGGGTTGAGCTGACTGAGTGGCACACCGACGGGTCGACAACGGCAGGGGCGCCAACGGAGCCACGGGTGCTGACAGCGAGATGTGCGTGGCTGAGGTGCGAGAGCAGACTGGGGTCTGGGTCGGTGTTGTGTTTACGTGGACACGGTACAGTCCGGGTCCATGTTCGCTGAAGCGTCGAACTTGTAGTGCGAGATTTGTGATCGGGTGATCCAACATCAGGGAGTTTGCCACAAAGGGCTTCGAGGCGTGCAGGGGCTTCAGCCCTAGGGCATCCTTAGCGACCTCACTGCATCTGACCTGCTCACGAGTGGCGTGAGAAATCCGCCCACAGTGGTGGTACGGAACAAGGGAACTCTCCATTTGTGGAAATCTTGCAGGCCCCCAGGATCGCGATCGTATATGTGAGCTGCGCTCCAACTTCATGGTATGTGTCTTTGTTGTCTGCCGGCGGAGGACAGACACCAGGGGCAAAAGATGACGCACTTGGAAGTCGAGTGCGTTACATGCACTCAGCCTGTAGTGTGTCAGTTGACATGACAAAGGTTTGAAAGACCTTTGTTGCATCTTTCTTTTTGGGGGTGAGTCAAAGAAGAAACAAAGATGCCACAAAGGTCTTTCAAACCTTTGTCGCATCGACTAACACACTGCAGACTGAGTGTGTGCAACGCACTTGGAAACTGAGTGCATCATTGTTTGCCCCCATTGAGAATCATGTGCCGCACGTAATATACCCTCAACGAATGTTTCGATAGCTAGCACAATTCTTTTGCTCTTCACAAAATTCATCCCCAAATTATTGGGCATCTTGGCAAGTGAAAAATGATACCAATGCATATTCTGGCAGGATAATATAGTACAATTTGATCTGGAGTAACCTTTGGGTGAACTGTATTGATGGTACTTGTAAGATCTTGATCAAGTTCAGAAAGTTAAGCAGTAACAACGTGCAAAGTGATAGTGTGATCCCATCACCACGAGGATCGCAAGTTCAACTGGTAGCAACTCAGAAGCTATTTCGGGGAATATGTGTCGTGTTTAGGAGACAGCATAAAGATGTGTCAGTTTTCTGCTGTGTGTTGGATGCACAAAATGTGTCGCTGTGTCGGGTTTCAGGGAGCCTCTGTAGTTGGTTCTTGGGTCAGAAATCATTGAGCTGTCGGAGTGCAGAGTGTTCAGATTTATCACTGGCACTCATTAGATGGCAGAAAAAAGCCTGATTCACTTTAAGGAGGTGGTTGGAGGTAAGTTGAAGAGCAACGGCTGAACGCGGAAGAAGCGGCCCGGCATAAGGGTGTAAACTCCTTGTTAGGATTTGTGGGTTCCGAGCCGTACGGAACTCGTCGGCATGTGCGGACCGCATTACGTACCGACATTCTCATCGGCTAATTTGGCGTGACGTGATCTTGACCGTACAACCACCATGTACTTCTGAGGACAAACATACCTTCTTTGTTGCTGTTGACTTCGCCCCGCCCTCGCTTGTCACTTAGCCGGCACAGCTTATTCTAACACTCCTTCCCTATAAGGCAGGAGAGGAGGGGGGCGTCAGCTTGGGGCCGAAAGAAAATTTTCGACCCTATATCCGATTTTCGAATCCCGACTTCCCCTTGACCACCGAGTACTTGAGTTTCCTAGCAATCATTGACTGTGATACGTTGAGATGAAGAAAGAGTATTTGTGGCAACTCCCATGGCCTAAAGTCTCAGACTAGATATAGAGTGAATAAGTCAGGCCTATACGTAGCTTAGAAAGGTTCGTTGAAAGGGTGGACGCCGAACCAACAAAGGTGTTGGCTCATCAATGGATCCAGTCAAGCTTGTATGCCCAAAATAGTATGGCCGATGTCGGGTTAGAACGATAACCGATCTGTCTATGAAAAGTGTCGATAGACAGACTGGTCGATCTGAGTTTTAATTTACATGGGGCGCGATCAATCACTTTCCCTCACGTGTTTTTCACAGGACCAGAACGAAAATATTCAATCCCATAGCAAAGGAAGAGCTAAATTCATATAAAATTTGGGGAAGCACCTCTATCATGCTACTAAATAATACTGTCTTCAGAATGTGTTATACTGTGATATGCAGACAAACTAGCGGTACTTTGTCAGTTTTGTTACTAAAACAGAATTGTACACCATTTCAGATGGAATGGTGCCAAAGGTTTGGCCCTTTTAGTGTTTTAAGAGTGTCCGTGCTCGATAAGTATTTTTTCACCTGCCCTCGGGCTCTTATTGTGGAGCTTTGAATATTTCTGGATTTAACACGTACCGAAAGCGTGATAAACGCGTGATAAAAACGTGACTGATCGCTCCCCATGTAAATTAAACCTCAGATCGACCGGTCTGTCTACCGACACTTCATAGACAGCTCGGTCACCGGTAGATGTCCGGTTCGATCCGGTTCTTTGCCAAAAAATCCGAACCCCGACCCGGACCACAGGGCCGGTCAGGTCCGGTTTATTTTCGGGTTCAGAACAGGTTCAAACCCGAAAGATTTGCCACGCACTAGCGGTGTATATTTTGGATCCAGAAGCCTTCTGACAGGTGTAAGCTATGTTTTCTTTGGCAAAGAGATGTTGTTTGAATTTCTTTTTTTAATGTACATGTCAGAACAAGAAAGAAAGAATTTTTGATCACTTTGATGGCATTTGGATCAATCAACAATTGCACTTTCTGTTGAATTTCCGCAGGGTATTTAGGCCTCCCCAGGTACCAAAGATCTTTCTTGGCACGAGAGAAGCACTCATGCTTCATGGTGAGGCAAATTGTTGACAATTTCTGAATCAAAATGGACAAACGGTTCGCACAGGTTCGGAAAAATCACCAAACCTCCGAACCCCGAACCGGACATGGGGTTCGGTTCAGGTCTGGTTCAGGTTCGGAATCAGTTCTGAACCCGACCCCGGCAACACCACAAATGAGTCATGTATCTCGCACGCGTCCCTCTTGAACTCTGAGTAACCTTGCAGTGCCGCTGGCTGCATGGCTTGCCCTCGAATTTCTACTGTGTCGACTCGTATCTAGATCTCCCTCCCGGGACACCATAATGTGGACGAATCGAAAATCCGTAGAGGCAGAAATTTCCCCATTTTTCCTGACAGACGTGAGCCGTGTGCAACAAAGCCTCAATATAACTTATGACTTCGACAACCGTGTTATGTTGTTCTAAGCGAAAAATTGGACCAGTAGACTGCTATTGCGCGCCGATGTACTCTTCTACGGAATTTTGGAGTGTATCCACTTTGTATGTGTAAACCATGCGCTTGCCGCCTGCCTTCATCGGCGGGTGACTCATAATCTGGATTACTCTGAGCCAGACGCGGTAGGGCTTCCACTGCTATAACGCTGTACTCAGATGCTTGCCAGAAATAAGAGCGATTCAAATCTGAAAGGGCTCTTGATTTAACGACATAATTTCCACAGCCAGGGTTGTGGAAAATCACTAGGGCAGGTACATGGGGACAAAAACTACAGCACTCTCGAAACATTGTTCGCATATTCAACTACACTTCACGAGGGCCATCCCAACTCAAAGGGTGACAGGGATGCAATTGATGGCGATGAGGCCTCCCCATCCCGCGTCGGGAGTATCGCAAGTGACGGTGGTGCTTCCGCTATCCGGATGTCAAGAAACATCGAAGAGTTAAGAGGCAGCGAACATACCAGTTGTTGCCGATGACGGTGATGGGGGAGCAGCTGAGTCCGACGAGGACGTCGAGGCCGGTGAGATCGAGGCCCAGGAGAGCAGCGACGGCGGAGGCAGCGGTGCTCGAGGACGGAACAGTACTGGCACAGCACTGGTTCGACGTCGGGGGCGTCACCGGGGGAGTAGTCCACGGCATGGCGGCAGCAAGGGTCTACGATTGAAAATTAGTCAAGTGGCCCGGGAGAGTTCAGAAGGAAGACTTACAATGAGAACTGAAGCGGTAACGATAGAGAGTTTGGAGAACATGTTTGGGTTTAAAGAGCTTGAACTACGGGAGATGTTGTTCGAGTGAAGATTGAAGGTAAGAGGTTCTAGGTTTCATACATTTTCGGGAACCAGGAAGGATTAAAGGAGCCGACTCTGTGAAGAGTAGTGCGTCAGGAGATGAGAAGAATGACAAGTCGTCCAGGGCGGAAGGTGGAGCCATTGGACAGCCTTTCGGACACGAGAAGGACGGGCCCGCGCGCAAGTGTATTGAGATTCGCGTCAAGGACGTCCTACACCCTCACGGTATCGCGAAGAGTGGAGCGGTGGAGCTGATATGGCACGGGGGGAGGGGCAGTTGTTAATATGCATACCATCGACGAACAACCCAAGACAATGGCGCCAAGGTGACAGCGGTGCTGACAGTGATAGAGCGGCCCTTGGAAAACCGCATCGGGAATGCACGACCCACGGTGCGGATGTCATTAATCATGAAGACCACTTGTTGTAGGGAAGCGTGCGGAACAACAAAACTCTCAATGGTGGTTAAAACTTTTACCGACACCGTCTTGAGGCTCTAGCAACTCGCACACTGGGAGATTATCCTGCTGGTGTGTGTTAGCATTCCAATAAACTCGGAGTGAGGATCACGCCGAAAACAAGTAAATTGCGGATTCGAGACGCCATTTGGACCCGAGGATAATATATGACTTAATGTCATGTCTGGATCCTTGTCACTGTCAGATGCAATTTTACCCCAGAAATCCGCCCATTCAGGTTCTTGGGGACATTTGGAGGCGGAAAGGCTTTCATCGGGTCCTGCAGAGTCAAGAGATTTAGGGAACAGCGATTGCGCGTCCTACACGGCCGAAAAATGTGGCTCAATCCGCACTCGGTGCAAGGACGGCATTAGACACGTCATGAGCACGGTTGACGTTCAGTCACAAACAGAAGTCTGCACATGTTCCTTCCGCGAAAATTGCCTACAAGGGGACGCGGTGACGTCGCGGGCTACTTGATTCTGTGGGAATACTTAGGGCCGTACTACATCCATGATCCAGTTGGGTGATATGGTCTCTGACGGAAGTGAAACACCAGCGCTGTTCGTGAGCTCGATACCGGTGTGGGTGGGGGAAAATAAAGAAATAAAGAAACTCAAATAGTGGGTTTGACGTGAGTTTTCCGAGACTCCTGACCTTCCCAATATACTGACTGAGTTTTCAAAAAAACGTGATCCGAGTCCGGCACCTTCACAGTGACAGCAGCAGGTGATTGCACTTCACCTCTGTAGTATGTACCTCGTTTGTTCATGAAATGTCGCAATACGTACAAGAGCAGGCTACTGTATGCAAAGGTCCGGGAGCATTACTGAACTTTGCACGATGAATAAACCTGCAACTTGGTACATAATTGTCTTGATTTTTCGCCTCAAAACTTCTGGTTCCATCAAAGACAAGTTAATTTTGTGCGCACACATTGTGATGCCAGACTGGCGGAAATTATCCGGATTCTCATTTCACTGCACCCGAAATCAAGAGTTTCTGGATATGTTTCGGCTGGGCTGAAATCCGGGCCGAAACTGGCCGTTTTCTCCCAGCCGAAACCTAGTGTGATACGGAACATTTCGGGTCCTGTATTGACAGGCCAGAAATGAAAACATTTCTCAGGCGATTTCGGCAGCCTCGATATGCTACATTTCGGCAGGCATATTGAGGCCACCGAAACGTATCCCGACACCCCCCGTATCACCGGGTCCGAGATGTGTTATGAAACCATGCTCATTTCGGCGGAACCGATACGTGCCATTTCGGGTTTGATTTCCCTTCGCACGATATGTTATCGGATACCAATCATTCTGATACTAATTTATCCTCGGCCGAAATTTAGGGATTTGCGGTGTGACTTGTTCTCGGCGTGATCCTCATTCCGAGTTTATTGGAATGCTAACACACACCGGCAGGATAATCTCCCGGTGTGCGAGTCGCTAGAGCCTCAAGACGGTGTCGGTAAGAGTTTTAACCACCCTTGAGTGTTTTGTTGTTCCGCACGCTTCCCTACAACAAGTGGTCTTCATGATTAATGACATCCGCACCGTGGGTCGTGCATTCCCGATGCGATTTTCCAAGGGCCGCTCTATCACTGTCAGCACCGCTGTCACCTTGGCGCCATTGTCTTGGGTTGTTCGTCGATGGTATATATATTAACAACTGCCCCTCCACCCGTGCCATATCAGCTCCACCGCTCCACTCTTCGCGATACCCTGAGTGTAGGACGTCCTTGACGCGAATCTCAATACACTTGCGCGCGGGCCCGTCCTTCTCGTGTCCGAAAATCTGTCCAATGGCTCCACCTTCCGCCCTGGACGACTCGTCATTCTTCTCATCTCCTGACGCACTACTCTTCACAGAGTCGGCTCCTTTAATCCTTCCTGGTTGCCGAAAATGTATAAAACCTGGAACCTCTTACCTTCAATCCTCACTCGAACAACATCCCCCGTAGTTCAAGCTCTTTAAATAAACATGTTCTCCAAACTCTCTATTGTTACCGCTTCAGTTCTCATTGTAAGTCTTCCTTCTGAACTCTCCCGGGCCACTTGACTAATTTTCAATTGTAGACCCTTGCTGCCGCCATGCCGTGGACTACTCCCCCGGTGACGCCCCCGACGTCGAACCAGTGCTGTGCCAGTACTGTTCCGTCCTCGAGCACCGCTGCCTCCGCCGTCGCTGCTCTCCTGGGCCTCGATCTCACCGGCCTCGACGTCCTCGTCGGACTCAGCTGCTCCCCCATCACCCTCGTCGGCAACAACTGGTATGTTCGCAGCCTCTTAACTCTTCGATGTTTCTTGACATCTGGATAGCGGAAGCACCACCGTCACTTGCGATACTCCCGATGCGGGATGGGGAGGCCTCATCGCCATCAATTGCATCCCTGTCACCCTTTGAGTTTGGATGGCCCTCGTGAAGTGTAGTTGAATATGCGAACAATGTTTCGAGAGTGCTGTAGTTTTTGTCCCCATGTACCTGCCCTAATGATTTTCCACAACCCTGGCTGTGGAAATTATGTCGTTAAATCAAGAGCCCTTTCAGATTTGAATCGCTCTTATTTCTGGCAAGCATCTGAGTACAGCGTTATAGCAGTGGAAGCCCTACCGCGTCTGGCTCAGAGTAATCCAGATTATGAGTCACCCGCCGATGAAGGCAGGCGGCAAGCGCATGGTTTACACATACAAAGTGGATACACTCCAAAATTCCGTAGAAGAGTACATCGGCGCGCAATAGCAGTCTACTGGTCCAATTTTTCGCTTAGAACAACATAACACGGTTGTCGAAGTCATAAGTTATATTGAGCCTTGGTTGCACACGGCTCACGTCTGTCGGGGAAAATGGGGAAATTTCTGAGCGTGTCTGGTTCAAAGTAATCCAGATTATGAGTCACCCGCCGATGAAGGCAGGCGGCAAGCGCATGGTTTACACATACAAAGTGGATACACTCCAAAATTCCGTAGAAGAGTACATCGGCGCGCAATAGCAGTCTACTGGTCCAATTTTTCGCTTAGAACAACATAACACGGTTGTCGAAGTCATAAGTTATATTGAGCCTTGGTTGCACACGGCTCACGTCTGTCGGGGAAAATGGGGAAATTTCTGAGCGTGTCTGGTTCAAAGTAATCCAGATTATGAGTCACCCGCCGATGAAGGCAGGCGGCAAGCGCATGGTTTGCACATGCAAAGTGGATACACTCCAAAATTCCGTAGAAGAGTACATCGGGGCGCGGAATAGCAGTCCGACTGTTCCAATTTTTCGCTTAGAACAACATAACACGGTTGTCGAAGTCATAAGTTATATTGAGCCTTGGTTGCACACGGCTCACGTCTGTCGGGAAAAATGGGGAAATTTCTGCCTCTACGGATTTCCGATTCGTCCACATTATGGTGTCCCGAGAGGGAGATCTAGATACGAGTCGACACAGTAGGAATTCCAGGGAAAGCCATGCAGCCCTGGACACGAAACACTCGAAGAAGCTGTTGGTTGCGGTCGAGCAACAGCTTGCCGTTGAGGAAGATTCGGTTACCCCATACGCGCTAGCCGGGAGCGGCATCGACACGGGGAATATAGACACCACCTCTGCAGGGGAAGTGCAGCGAGAGGTTCAGACGGAGGGGAATTGTCAGTGAGAGCCTGCTGCATCCAGCGACACCACTGGGTTCATTGAAGGTGCGTACTTTCCACGCAGTCCAAAGATTAAATATTGGCGAACCATAATAGCAAACGGGGTGCGTTTCGGTGACTGGATTTGACGAGGTGTGGTGCTGTAGTCCATTGGGTTATCCAAACAGTTTTTCAAGGCGCACCGTTGAGTGTCTTGGCCTAGTATTTCAAACTCTTTTGAATATTGTTCTATCAACTGTTGAGACGGTATTGCGGTAATCCGAAGTAGAACCCGAACCCAGCACAATCTTCCGGTGGTTTTTCAGCCATTCCACCACAAGTGCTATCCTTCACGTATATCAGAAGCACAAGTAAGGGAGCCAAACATCGATATTCATGGGAGCTTCTCTCGCATAATGCATTACTAGCTGCATGGTTCATCCTGATCAAGTTTTGAGTCTATGATTATGATAGGTAGTGCAAAGTTTAGGTGGAACAGATTTCAGCTTGGGGTTGCCTCCTTGGCTCGTTGCCCTCTTAGTTAATACCGAATAGTTAACCCATCAATGTCGGTTTGATGAAGACGAACTGGTGGAATCAGCAACACAGGAAAATCCGGAGGGTCAGGTTTTTGGGACAGCGAATATACTGCTGTGATGATGGACACGGCAGAATTCCGGGACGAAGAAATCGACTTTTGCGGACGGAGCATCCTGAATCGAACGAATCAAGAGGCATCAAGCTAGAGCAAAATTCACAGGGACCATACAAATGGGGTCCTACGTCGAATTTTGAGACGATATTGAAGCTAGACAGGATGAAATGAAAACTCAATACAGCGTAATACAGCGTTTCGACATTTCGGCGTATCGGGATTCTTCGGCCGTCGCATAATCACCACTGCAAGCATCCCAGTCGATCCTCTCGACCGATTGGCTCTCGACGAAATCGGAGCGCGATCGTCCCCGGCACGTCATTCTACCAAGCATGAGGAAGAATGCCCGTCGCCTTTTTCAGAGCCAGCACGATCTTCGCTCTTGCATCCGTACTCGACGTCAGCGGTCTGCAGCGCAAGACCATCGCGCTGCCCTTGAGCAAGCGCATGAGCAACTACTGTTTTCCCACCCCGGGGCTCTCTGCGACGTCGTCTCCGAGCACCGGTCGAAGCCTATTGAATTGCAGAACGTCGGGATGCAGGAGTGCGTGCATCAAGAATATCTGTAGCACAAGCATGGACGGCGGACGCATTCGCTTCGGTGTCCTGGTGGCAGTTTATCGAAGGCGCCCACGAAGAGTACCTAGCCGATCGCTGCAGGCCGACGGTGCAGGAACGGCGAGGACGAGCTTTACTATCTCCACGAAGGCCGCATGCGCGTCAAATGAAGCATGCGCAGTATCGAGAGCATCAGCGGCACAAGCACAGGCAGCGGCGTGCGGGTCGCGGTGATGTGTGCCATGAGCAGTTACTGGGGAAGAAAGGGGACACGACGGCGGGGGCCACGAGGAGGAGCTGCAATAGCCCTATGAACAGCTCCTGCGCGGCGGGGGTGAAGCCTAGGCAGCAACGCCGAGGAGTGGATGCCGCGGAGGGGCAGTTGGGCAAGACGAATGACGAGCACGGGCAACTGTTAGTGCACGCGCGTCAGCATTGAGAGTAAAGAATAGAGAAAACAACTTACTTCCCCTGCAGGGCTTTGATGACGCGAATGCGATCCTCTCCAACCCCACTAACGATCTCCACCGCACGTCCATGCCCTCCCCTCCCTGCCCTCGTACACTTCTCCCTCGTTGTTCCCTCCCACTCCGCGATCGTTTACACCCGCAAGCAGCGCTTTCACCACCGACCACCGCGTCCCACGAGCACTCGCACGCAGCGCACCCGAGCAGAACGCGGCCCACTACCACGGGGCGCGAAGTCGGCGAGCTCGACCTCCACCTCGCGCAGACACGCCGAAAATTGCGGGCAACCAGGATATTCACTTACTCCTGACACCTTGAGGCCCAAGGCGACTCTACTCTTCCCTTCGCGCATTCTCCTCCTCCCCACCAACGCGCGACTCTCCGCCACCCGTACCCCCGCACCGCACCGCAGTAACGCACGCCGACACCCTTCCCTAAGAACGCATGCGCATGCGCATGCCCCCGTCCGCTGCCCGCTGCCCGAGATGACGAGGTCGCGCCCTGTCCTCGCCGCCGGGCTTCGCGTCAGGGAGAGAAATACGGGACCTCCGTAGTACCCCGCCCCCGTTCCTCATTCACCTACAGCCTCTTACAATCCACGATCCGCATGCACTGCCCCATCCCTCCCGCGCTTCTGGAACTATCTCTCCCGGCCCGCTCTGGACGATGCTGCGTGTGCGGTGCATGCGACGGCGAGAGGCGCGTCAAGCACGCAGCACGACGACCCTCTCTACCAACCGCCCACATCCCATCCGGCACCGCCTGTTCCAGAACGCACGAATGTAGACGGAGGAGCCGGCCCACGACGTGACGAGCGTACTCCTCCTCCCTCCTCGAAGCACGGGGATAAGGATAGGGTTAAGGGCGACTAGGGTTAAGGGCGACTAGGGTTAAGGGCGACGGGATGCGAGACAGTGGGACGAGGTGCGTGGGGAGGAGGGAGGGGAAGGTAGACGGAGACAGCAGGCGCATGCGACGACAGGTGCGGGTGTGGTGTGCGCAGTGAGCAGGGAAAGGTATCCGAGAGGACAGGCATCTTGAGCATGGGCTTGAAGGCGTCGAGATCCGAAGTCGCGTCGTGTGCACCCCCTTTACTTCCTCCATCCTCCCGAGAGCCTACGCCGCGTATTCGCATTCGCTCCTCCGCGAAACACCGGTGGGCGCGCCCGCTCGAGCAGCGAGGCGCGCCTCTCCCGCTTCTCGGGCCGAATACGCTCCTCCTCGAACCTGGCACCGGGCGCGCTCCACCTTCCCCGAAATGACCGCTGTGCACGGGCGCTGCACTCGAAAGGTCCTGGCGCGCTCGAAAGTAACCTCCTTCTCGCGAGACGACGACGCGGCACGCGTGCTCATTCCCCACTTGCTGGTATTTACTCGTGCTCCTCCTCCGTATGTCCGCACTTGCGGGTACGTCCGCGCCACACGCGTCTCGCATACGGGAGTGTGTATTCGCGCAGCGTGCGCCCACATTCACCAAGCGATGCGAGCGACAGTTGCGGACGACGCGATTTCGCGTGTCGAGCGCGATGTGGATAGCAGGAACCAAGACGGCGCGGTGGGGGCGAGTGGCAGCTGCGGGAGGCAGACGCGATACCGCAGCGCGAGCGCGGTGTGGATGGCGGGGAACAGAGACAGACGGGGTTAGGATTAGGATGCAAGCTTGACTGGATGGAGATTGTCGGGAGGGAGGGACAGCGCGCAGCGCGGAAATGGATAGAGTGGAATTTCGAGAACAGGAAGACGATGGTGCGGACGCGGACGCGGTGGGAATTGGTCGAGCTGCGGCTGCGGTGGTGCGCACCAGGCGAGACGAGAGAGGAAAGCCCTTAGCGAAGATGTAGCACAGGTACATGAACCGTAGAGATGTGGTAATACTGAGGGCTCAGGTGTTCCCAAGAGGACGGAGACGAAGATCGAGCAGAATGCAAGGCACATTTTAATTCCTAGGCTGGGAAGGGGGAGGCGCCTATGGCCGGAAAAGGCTGTTTAACGATGTCCGCATAGGCGCGGGGCCGTGGATAGACGATAATCAGAGCGTACACGTAAAATGCAGGCGATATATCATGAGACGGATATGTGGGATGAGATGCCGATGGGCTTGAGAGTGCGGGCAGCCTTGACGCGGAAAATTCGCAACGTCTCTTCGGGGCGGTCTACGATAAAGATCCCAAATGCGAGCAGAACGCTTCATTCCACGCTGCTGAGAGCTCCAGATGCGTCGGCGTCGACCTCGGTGGTGGCAGATGAACGCAAGAACTCAGAAGAGAAAGGCCCGATGATATTCGAATATGATTGGTGCAGTTCGTCTAGACTCCAGGTCCTGCAGCCGTCGTAAATTCAGATGAATGTTTGGAAGCAAAGTGTGGTCACATCCGGTCACAGCCTCTTCACGTCAAACACGCGGCCACGTGCCGCTCTGAAGTTGGCGCGTCAATTCGAGCTCGTAATTCCGAGACGCGAGATTTTTGGGATCCTCGGGGAGGTGCATGCTGTGGAGCTGGGAAATAACTATTATGTTAGCTGTTCCGCTCTCAATTTTGGCGCTGGTTTGAATAGAGAATCCTTCATCCCAGTCTACATGGTATGCGGTTGATATACTGGATTATTTCGTTCAAATCGACAGGGGGCGCGACACGTGACCTCTTTGACCTATTCGACATTTCGACAGGCCCCCCAACTGAGCGTGACCAAGGAAAAAAATTCGAAACGGTACATCCTAAGAATACTTGGCTCCAATTCACATTACCTTCTTTATTTTTTTCTGTTTGTTTTCCTCTGGCCTGGATTTGGGCCAAAATACAGCAGTTTGGCACGGAAAGACTCCAGGGAAGCTTAAAAGTGACAGAAACTGTGGAATTTTGATGGTATGAAGACACTGAGCTATGTACAAATTTATTTTTGAATTTATACCGATTTTCCAGCCATTTTCGTGACGTTTGACCAATTCGACACTCGCCTGCGTGACGCGTGACTTAGACCAAAATTCGCAATCGACAGGGACATGCGTGACGCGTGACTGTCGAATTGAACGAAATAATCCAGTAGACTCTCAACGGTGGAAGTGTCAATCCTCTATGTATGAGCATACTTAACAATAATCGAGGGGGTAGACGTGACGAATATCGAGTTTAGGTATAAGTATTCTATCCGCGCCTCACAGTGTTCTTCCCCCACAATGCTCAGTGCTGTCTGTTGTCCAGTAAGTAGACGTTCTAAGGCTTACCTCACCACCACTGCAGACTTCCCTGTCGACACTACGGTGCCACACTGATGCGCTTCAATCTCGCGCGATTTCCCGTGTTTCCTGAAGATTAGCTTTCCAATAGTACGCCCTCTATACTCCTCGTCCACCCATCCACACCGATTGCTTCAGATCTGTGTGTTGGTCAAGATTTCGGTGGCTCGCAACAGAGGCGTTAACTGATGCGTCGCCGACAGTGGCTTGGCGAATGGTAATTATCGGTGCGCATTAGCTTGCACTTTATTTCGCCTCTCACTGAAAATCAGTGTCGCCAAAATCATCCAGTGTCGCTGGTGTTCCACTGTCAGGGTATGTCGATGCTCTCCCCGCTGCCCTTTTTCTCTTTTCAGCGCTGCGGCGGCCGTTCACAAACCTTTATTGTAGGATGCGAATGTCGGCCCCCGCCCTTCCCGTTCCTGACGCTGCTGCGCTGCCGGACAGTGGTCGTGTCAATCCGACGCTAAACTAGTAAAAGCAGATCTCAGCGACTTCGAACTTTGTGATATGGAATTCCGCTCGGTGCGTCGTATCCGCTTGCAATGGTGTATGGTACTTATTCTCTTACGCCTGTAGATCAACGCGTGCGGCTACTGCGAGTACATGGTTATTTATGGTATGTCTCTACCGTATCAGACATGCCCTCCACTCATCAGTTTATCTTAGCGCTCGCGAAGATGTCATCTAACTTCTCCTGCGGTCAGTCCTCCGAAACATGTAATGCAGCGCGTACACTTACTTGTTGTCTTCAGGGTTGGTGAGATCCGTGCATACGATGGATAGGGGGCCTTGGCAGGAACTGGGATTATTGGTTGGATGTGCTGTGAATGTTCTCTAGCACGACCTGTTGCAGTTACTTGAATAATATGAATTTGCCATTTGGAATCCAGAAAGAAGCAAGGAAAAACTAATATTATAGGAGGGAATATGAGGCAGCGGGCAGCAGACCCGGGCATATTAGTGGCGGAATTGAGTATAAAACGGCATTCGATGGCAGTTCTATCTGCCGCCATCCGCCATATGGCCAAATTTCTGCCCAAATCTGCCAAAGTTCGGGTGGGCGCATCCGGGCAGCTAGAGGCGGTTTGGGGCATACGAGATATTCACTGGGGCTCAAGGCTCGGCAATGGCGGTAGGCCGTGCATTCCCGAATCCCGTGTTATAACAACCGTGAAACTCACATTCAACCTAGGTTGAAGATGCCGCGGTTCTTGGCTCCCTCCTCTCATACCTGTCGCATCGCACACAGCTGGATATGCGTTTGCGCGCGTACCCGGATATCCGCTACGATCGCACACGGGAAACACAGCTAGCGGCGTTCGCGAAAACACCACATATTCCACCTGGAGGAAGGACGGGCCAGCGCAGCAGGCGCGGGATGAAAGCGGGACAGGCACACGAGCGGGAGGAGTGTGTTGATGACGCCGATGGGAATGCGCATGACGTGGAGGCGGAGGCGGAGACGTGGTGGGTGGAGAAGGGGCAAGTGACTCTCAGCCGTGGGGAATGAAGTGGCAGGATGAATAGTTCTGGCTCAATTTCCGGTGTATTTCCGTGAAAGTTGATAAAGTGGTACAGGCGGTTTAGCCCAGAAGCATATGTTTAATATTCACTCGACAGCAGTTTTATCGGGGCGTTCGAGTTGAATCGAGGCTCCTGAAGACTTATACTGATTATTGAATATGATCTTGCCGTTCGCACGGTAGCAGCTCAGTAAGCCTTGGGGAAAAGAGATGTGAGTATATTAGGAGTGCAGCAGGCGGCCTGGAGCCGGCTTAGCCGATTGGGCCAGGGCCCGGCATCCGAATGATCAATCGGAGTTTAAAAGGTACCTCGCGGCATGCAGGAGGAGCCGGAGGAGAATATTCAGCAGGTAAAGATCGAGGGAGAACATGGATCCCACTCACTCCTGCACCTTTCCGCGCCTCTGAGCTACAGTAGATAGACACAGCCTGTTCGATACTTACTTGTCGCCACATTTTACGTAGCTCTGGAATTTTGGAAAGTCCTTGCTCATAAAGATTCAAGAATCGATTTCTTTTGTGAAAAAGTGGGCCATTCTGTGCCAAATAAATCTTCTTTTAGGAATTAAAAAACCCCTGTCACAAGAGATTTCTTCCAAATTTCTTAGCACGTAGGCTGAACCAACATTTCGGAGCTGATCGTCCTCCGATGTCTTTCATAGTAACGCCGTGACAGACCGTGACGTGCAGTCATGCATTGCCACCTCCTGCCACCAACTAATTCGCACCACAGCTTTCGAAGTTTACCCCTGCTCGACGCCACGTCGTTGTCGCTGTCGCAGTTGAGTCGCGGTTTGCTCAAGACCGCCTGACTTGATACTCCAATGATAACTTTCTGAGTTTAACCCGAGCCCGCTCGTTCTGCTGCAATGCTGGACAGCGTGGCGTTTTTCTTCTCGTCTGTTCACTGGGAGGCCTTCCTCTCCCCGAATCACCCTCCAGGTACAACTTCTTGGACTGACTGGCCACTCGCTTTCAAATTCCGCTGTTTCCCTTCCCACATTTTCGCGACCAACGTGGATAGTAATTTCGACAGCATGACCAAGATCTCATGAGAGGTCTCCGTCAGGATGCTTTTCAAAGGCCACGGTTTTTCTCAGGAGACTCCATGGTCCGTCTTCGAGAGGAAACAGGCGAAATAGTCTATGGCCTCAACTTCAGCCTTTCGACCTCGAAATAATTATATTCGGGTCTTACGCACAGCAGCACAGGAGTAATCGCATGAACTGCCATTTGACGTGGGAACAGCTGAGTTGGAATGCGTCGGGGTGAGCGCGCCAAATCATTTACTTTTATGACAAGTTTGATAGATCGTCGTTATGCTCTTGGACCGCCAGCTGTTTGCGACATCGCGCCACACTGTCTCGCAGCATATAAGCTCAGCAAGTCGGGTGTAGCGATATCAATTTTCGAACAGCGCAAGTCTCGCCGTCGCCATGTCCTCAGGGCTCAACGGCAGCCTGGGTGCAACTGAGATTGGCTCAGTTCTCGGGGCCTTCCTCTTCGGAATAGAGACCCTGCAAACCTACCAGTATTATCGAAGTTTCTCCAGGGACTCAGTGCTCCTTCTTTCTACGGTTAGTCTAAAGCGAAAATTGTGTTCAATACCCGGGGTTCATCCACCCAGTTAGGTTGCAGTCGTTTGGTCCGCAATACAGTTCCCAATAAGTGACCGCTCATGTTCAGATAGGCTGCTGGAACTCGGCCATACGATATCCGCATGGCACGCTGTGAGCATTTCCGCCCACCTAGCCACAGTTACCGGTTAACAACTTTACTCAGCTATATTCGCAAACCGTTACATTCTACGGTCGGCCCGAATATATCAACAGCCCACCTTGCTCGGAACAGTTGACAATCCTTTTTGCCTCTCTCGTTTATACAATCGTCCAGGTGTGTCCTAATTGCCCTCAGTTATGACCATTCACTCACAATGTAATCGTCACGAAAAACATAGACCTTCTTCGCGAATAGGGTCCGCCTTCTCTCGGGGAGTTGGCCCATCATGGCGCTCGCATGCCTACTCAGTGGGCTACGCTTCATCGCCAACATGGGTTGCATGGCACTGCTGCTGCATTACGGCCGGATGTCAATTCTCCTCGAGTGGCGCTGGCTGGTGTCGACCGGCCTCTCGCTGGGGCTGGCCGTGGACATTTTGATAACGACGTCGATGTGCTATTTCCTGCGGAAGCTGCGGTCGCCGGCGTCTGCGCAGTGCGTGTGAGGGCCTTCTTCCCCTGACCGGAATTGGCTTTGACGGGCAGATATTATAGGTCTGGCGCCATGGTGGAGACGCTGATTATTTGGAGTATTGGTAGGTATTATTCCATTGCCTTCTGCATTTCTTAACCTCATGGCTTCCCAGAATCCACAGTGCTTACGAGGTGGGTCGGAAAATACAACTTGCCTTCGACTTGAGGTGTATTGAATATTCTTTTTCTGCTGCACAGTGCTACGAGTATCATGCAAATAATTCTGGCAAGTAAATTTTCTTGACTACCATTGCTCTGCGATTGAAGATGAGAATGGTAGTTCACGACGCGCTCCGACCGTAAGTGCTTCTTGCTTTGGTCTGTTGCCTTCCAGCCCTGATTTCTCCTCAGTCGTCTGGACATTCTTTTTCATTATTCAAGCAAAATGTGATGTTCATTCTGGGTGGTATACCTTTCCTTGACGGCTGATGCATTCATCCAAATGGCATAGTATTTTCAAACTCAATGCTGGCTTCGTGAGTTCAAAACCTTTCGCGCATCAATCAACACTCAATGTTCCGAAGGTTGAACGGGCGCCGACGGTTCCGCGCTTTGGACGATGGACCGTCTCAGCTCCATTTCGTCTCATTTGCCGGGGAGTCCAAGGCAGAAATGGTCCGATATCAGGTCTACTTTATCTTTATCTTTCTCATAACCATCCTATCCGGCGTTTCAGATCTCTGTGTCACTTCCGTTGGATGGAGAAAGCTCCTGCGGGACAGGCAGTTTATCTGAGGCGCGAATGACGACGTGCCCCAAATGTTTTGGGCGATCTGACGCGTTCGACTCATGCCCCTCTCGGGATATTGGATTCAGAGGCTGCGAAGGATTGGACTTGGCATGACGGAGTATTTTCCCCCGTATTGAACCTTGACGACATCTCGAAGATCCAAATGTATGAAAATGTGGGTAGCATTTTTTATTGTTATGCGGGTGTATATACTGACAGGCCAAAGGTGGACAATCTGTGACCCATATCTTAAGCACCGATACCACCGGAAAATATCTTTCCAAATCGTCGACGATATGGCACCTTCCTTTCATTTAAATTACATTATAGTAGAGCACCCTTGAGGCACTTCTCGAAGTACGGAGGAATATTTAGCGGGCCTAGAGTAAAATAGCTAAAGTAATAAGGCCAAGTAAGTTGTGTCCATTGAGTGTGACGTGAGGATAACGAGTTTTGCAGTGCGGGAATGCGAGTCAAATGAGAGTACCCAACTGGGTCCGTAAAAAGGAGAGAAACCGAAGTCTAGCGTCCTTGCACGCAACGCAAGACTGGTCGAAGAGAGGAGCGGGCGTAGGGTGCGGCGGCCCGGCGGGAAGTGCCTAGCCGGCGAGATTACTGACTGATTTCAGTCGTAACTGACTCGCAAAGTCAGAGAGTGAAGAACAAGAGTAGGTGTGATGAGCTGAATGAAGTGGTGGTTGTCAGCCTGACAACGCTATGGATGAAACCATGCAACTCACCAGATCCATATGATAGCCCGTCTCCATCCACCTCAGCAGGAACAGCGAATTAGGAACTGCAAATGGGGTGGCTGAAACATATTGGAGGCCCAAGACGGAGTTAGGAAGCGGCAGCAATTCGGTGGAAGTGTGGTCCGTAGGAGACCATAGAGCTATTCCGTAGTCCAGTGCGCACGAGAAAAGGAAATGAATTCACTTGAAGCAGCAAAAAGTTCAGGAGAAGGGGCAAGCGGACGGCAAGAGAGCGCAGTCAAGCTACTGTACAATTTCGATCAATTCGGCACCAATCCTGAAATTTTAGTAGAATTAAAATCCAAAAGAATTCCGATAAATTGAGAAAAAACTATTGCCGCAATAAAAAAAATAGGGTGTGACACGTGACCGCCGAATTAAACGAAATTGTACATTATTGGAGAAAATCCAACAGGGACAAACTGATGACCGCTGGCAAGGTAGACTAGTCGCCCTCGTGAGTAGCTAGAATTGATACATGTGAGAATATATAATGTGCGAGAGTTTGAGAATATATAATGTGCGAGAGGAAAACCATAATGTCAGAGCAAAGGTGACAGGGAAGGCAAAAATTATGAGAATCAAGGTTTGTCGATGGAATCGACAACACCCGTGAAGGATCCAGCGGAATGAAATCAGCTTCGTGTCTCGGTCCAGAACAGAAGGCTCTCTCAGCAACAAGGGATGTGCGAGAAAGATGCCTAGGAATGGAGGAATGCTTGATGACTGTGAAGAGGTTCTGGAATGAGAGGATGTCGATTTCAGTACGCAGTGGCGGACCCAGGATTCGGGAGAGAAGAGATGAAGCCCGAGAACACCCAAACATGAGCACAGCTCCAAAGAGCCAAAGGCTCGTGTGAAGGGTGAATCTCCAAAAGACCGAACACCCCAACAGGAGCTGGGTGAGCGAGGAGAGAAAGGATCTATCCCAGATGAGGGTATCACTAGATGCACTGTCTCATCCACAAGGGTCCAATAAGAGACCAAGCTGAACAATCTCCACAGACTTGGGGAACGTCCCCGCGGAATATCGGAATCGGGCCAAAACCCCTAAGGTGGCCAGGTTCCCAGCGCAATATAGTACCTCGAACATTCAGCTTGAGTTGTCAACTAAATAAATTTACAGACCTGAGGGCTAGGCAAAAGACAAGTCAACCGAAGGAAAGACAGATATGAAATCATAGAAATGAACCTCACGAATAGGTGTAGTTCATGGGATTTCCAGTTGTGTCTTGGGATGGGTAACAAGTGATAGTACTGCCTTTGAGCCGAGTTCATAATTCGATAGTAAAGAGAAAACAGTCAAAGGAGTAAATTGACTGGAGGATGATACGCACCATGTTGTCGTTCAAGTGGACGTTGAAGTAGAGGAGCACGCACTACAGTCAAACAGTGGGGCGCGTCAAGTGAAAACCCCGAAGTTGAGCCACATCGCGAGCAGCTCCAGTCAGAATGCTCGCGTACACGCAAAGATCCAAACGACAGGGGGGCGGTAACAAGTATCGCAGAGCCCGGTCCATTAGCTACAAAATAAAGATAGAGCACCTTAGTATGTTATACGACACATGTGGAATTATTTAGCGTGCCGTTCTCTCTTGGAAGCCGAGGAGAAAGGACAGTCTCGAGCATTAACAGGCGAGGCTGGCGTGCGCAGGAAGACAAAGGCACATCAGAAAGGTTTAAATGTCACAGGTGAGCGGGCATGAACCATACCTCGAACAAGAAAGTGTTGACCGTGAGGCAGTGCGCAAGAATTGATTTGTGGGCATTTGAGCGGAAACAATTAGTTTATAGTAAGGTAAAAAAGAATCGGCAGTGTGCATAAGCGAGAGAACTCACTATAATACCGTTGGTGCAAAGAGAAAAGGCATCTAGGATCTGGACAAGTGATATCAACAAGAAGTGATGAATCAAATGAGTGACTAAGAAAAACCTTGGACCATGTCCGGTTGAAGATGGCAGCAGCGCGATGGGATATTCAATGTGGAATGAAGATGACTCATACATCTAGGTGCGGGATGAGTGAATTACGCGGTCGAAACGAACACACAAACTGGGGTTGGTGAGAGGGGAAAGGAAAGGGAGGCAAAAAATGGGAGTGAAGTGGTGGGTATATCAGCCTCGTACAGCCGCTCGGGATGACTCGCGCTTGGTCCATTGTTCATCTGTTTGGCACATGGGCTGGGCTCTTGTATCCCACTGTTCGTGATTCCTGCTGAGTTCGTGCTTGTCATTAGCCACATTGTTCTGTTGTTGCCATTGTTCTTCACATCGTGGCTCGCATTGTTTTGGCCATCCCGCCATTATATAGCTCCATTGTGCTATTGTTAGCATTGTTCTGTGCTTTGGGCCATTCTCTCTGCCACCAATTTCGCCTTCAATAAACCTCTGTATCTGCTCATTTTGGTCATACCCTGGTAATGCTTGGCTCGGTGTTCCCCATAGCATTTCCCCGGATGTTGGTTTCAACGCGAGATCTATGGCCTTTCTATACATGGTTGACTCTACGCCTGCCTCATGGACCGGGTAGCATTCGTGTTCCACAACATCTCCGTCTTCGCCTTTGCTACAGCCCGCCTTCTGCGTTCCGAAGTGAATCAAGTACACCATGAACGACCACATCGTCCTCTTCCTAAAGCCTTGGTAAGAGCAACTCAATTCGGAGTTGTGCGCTGGAGTCAGGGCTGTCGTCATAAGATTTTCTCATTCCCATCTTGAGGTAAGGTCAGCCCGCAAAAAACATGCCGAGAGATACATATCTCATTAACATTCTCTGTTGGGAACCGAGAGCCCCTACATCTATCCTTGGGCGCAAAAAGGGCTCAATCGCGATTGTTTTGATTAAAAAAAACTCTAGGATCTATAGTTCAACTTCCGTCTAGGAAGACAGCCAAACGTTTGGATGGAATTGACATGGCTGATTTGCGCAGTAATGTTTCCAGATGATTGAGATCCCGATGCTAGATTGTTGAACTATTGCATGCATTTTCATCTCAAGACCTTCGAACCCCCGACTGGCTACTGTGCACCATACAAGGCATTTCATTTCGATTTGAATCTACATTTGCATACAGGTGAATCCCGAGGCCAGGCCCCACATCATCGAGGATGGCCGCTATCCACCATGAGCATGATGTCTTTCAGAAGAAAATCAACCACAGGACTTGGGTGACACGAGCAGAGTCTCGGCATCCAGTATATGCCCTGCACTCTACCGACACGAGGGGAACTTTGAATTGAAGGTTAGCAATTAAATTCAGCGAAAAGAAGCAGAAGGAGAACACACTTGGTGCACAATGTTAAACTCCAAGCCAGCGCAAGGTCCGTGGGGTCGAAATCTGGGTACACCCATAAGGTCGCTACGGCACAGATAATTATCAGCAAGTGAATGGACTGTGTAGCGAGGCGAATCCAGTTGAATCGGTTCCGATCCAATGGAAACTCAGAGTACATAATGATTCCATATTTGCGAGGGGAGAGAGCGTGGTTGAACCGGGGACGCAGATTTGATTAAGGCGAATAGCAGCCAAACTCGAAGTTCTCTGGGCTGGTGGAAGAATAATAGAAGGAAATGATAACCACAACTCGAGGAAAAGAAGAAGCTATACAGCAGGAAACGAGAAGGTCGCGGATTTCGTAGCGAAGAGAACCTGTGTGTTGAATCTATTCATGCTCACCTGAACAAACATGGATCCTGCGAAACGACTGAAGTCCACTTCTGATAATTCCAACAGACTTGGGACCGTACGTATTCCATCCTAAATGAAGGAGATCAGAGAAAGGACATCCCTTTGCGAGTGACTAAGACGAGCAGCTTGATCTTCTACACTACTTGAGGATTCGAACCAAAATTCAGAGAGATATGCAAGCTTGCCGGAATTTATCCTGAGGTGGACAGGTTTCAACTAGTCGACAGGGAAGGCATTGGTGGTGCCTGGTGGCACAAACACGGCTTAGAGCACCTTACTTGATGTCCCATCGTCGAGATCAAGTTGGGGAGCACACAGGGAAGGATGGGGTCGAGTTTAAGAAGCTGCTTCCTGAAGCTCGGAGTTTGTCAGTGGATTTCGGTGGCCCAAGTCCGTAGAAAGATAGCGTAGATTAGCTCTGTTCGGGAAGACTCAGTCAGATCTAACGAAACACATCCTTTGGGGAGAGGGCGAGGAGTTGACAACTTGATGAGGGGATTGGTTAACGACAAGTGGCGCTGGGGCCCAGAAGCGAAGCGAGGTAGAGAAACCTCTGATACAACATTAAACCCTTTGGTGGGGGGGGGCGGGGTGTACGTTTCAAGTTTGTGGCTGCTGCGATCGTGTATAAAGCAGACATGTAAAGGGTTTGAAATAAGCGCAGGTGGCAGGGAAGTGATCAAGAGGAATAATGGATCGGAGTTTGTACCAACGTCCGGGGAAATGCTGGGGGGAACACCGAGCCAAGCATTGTCAGGGTATGACCAAAATGAGCAGATACAGAGGTTTATTGAAGGCGAAATTGGTGGCAGAGAGAATGGCCCAAAGCACAGAACAATGCTAACAATAGCACAATGGAGCTATATAATGGCGGGATGGCCAAAACAATGCGAGCCACGATGTGAAGAACAATGGCAACAACAGAACAATGTGGCTAATGACAAGCACGAACTCAGCAGGAATCACGAACAGTGGGATACAAGAGCCCAGCCCATGTGCCAAACAGATGAACAATGGACCAACAGAGAGATCACGAGGTTGTGTCGGTTGATCAACGAAACATGTAGACTCCTTGCTCCCTCCCAAGATCAAATTTACTGTAGGCAGTCAATTTCATTGGAAACACTTCTTGCTCTCTGTTTGAGGTTGAAACACATGTCACTTATTCCTTGATTGAACTCTGCAGTGGGTCAATGTGTGACCTCTTTGCGTTGTTCCCGATCCCAGCTCTCTCAATCTTTCATCAAAGTTCTGATTACATACATGCCCAAGAGCCACCTACGTATCCACGTGTACAATCAGCTTCATTGAATCAGTATTATTTCTGAATATGATAGCGCGGACTTTGTGAAATATTTGAGGGTGTCGGGATTATTCGGACGTTGACTTATATGCACTTGGATTTCATTCATTAACTAATCTTGTATATTAGTATGTATTCTTCAACTAAGGTTTCAATTTCATAAACAAAAAGGAACAAAAACTGAGACTTGACCAAAAAGACAAGAGAGGTGGCAGCATTGGTGGCGGCATCTCCATGGCTGAACTCAATAGGGCACAACAACCCATCGCGACCAAGAAAGGAAGTTGAAAGTGGATGTACCCACTTTAATATTATAAGGCGGTGGGTGCATCCATGCTTTGTTTGGCTTACCTGTGGATGCATCCACAGTCTGAAATGAAAGGCATGGATGCATCCATGGCCTTATAATGTTAAAGTGGATGCACCCACACTGTAAAATAAGAACCATGGATGCAACCACAGTATAAAATAAAATCTGAGGATGCAACCACTATAAAATAAAAGCCATGGATGCAACCATGGCATAAATTGAAAACTGTGGATGCAACCATATTACCAAATAAAATTCTTGGATGCAACCACGTCCTTGTGTAGTAAGGGTGGTTGTATCCATAGTTGAAAATATGGCTGATGGGTGCAACCATGGAATATTTGTGGGAACATCCACAGTGAATATATAGGTGCATCCATGCAGCTGGTCTGGATGTACCTAAGGCATATGTTGGGTACATCCAAAACATAGATGGATGCAACCAAGCATGAGTGAGATTTGATATGGTTGCAACCATGGCAACACATCCAGCAATAATGCCAACTCCCAAGAGGCTTTGTGGTCTGATTCAAAGAGATATGGTGGGGGTGTAGTCGGATTCGAGCAAGGGGTATGGTGTGGGTGCAGTTGGATTTGAGGAAGTGGTATGGTGCGGGTGCAGTCGAATTCGAGTAAGGGGTATAGTGCAGGCACGGTGTATTCGAGCAAGGGGTATGGTGCAGGCATGGTCAGATTCGAGCAAGGGGTATGGGGCGGGCACAGTCGGATTTGAGCAAGGGCTATGGTGCGGGTGCGGTGTATTTGAGCAAGAGGTATGGTGTAGGCACGGTTGGATTTGAGCAAGCAGCACAGTCGGATTTAATCACACGGTACGGTGCTGCACAGATTTGACAGGTAGGTATCCCTGTGATCCCACAGCACCAGCCCAAGCCGCCACAGGCTGCTGGTTCCTAGCGCCAAAACCGTCCTTGCAGGGCCCCCAAATCCCCAAAATGGGCTGTGCAAGCGCAGGTCACAATACAGGATAGGCCAATAGGCCAATGACAACGACTGAAAATGGTGCTCACCAATGCCTCCACAGCATGCCCTGAGTGGAGGGCTGGTTCCTGGTTCGAAAACGGCCCCTGCAGGGCCCCAAAATCCCCAAAACAAGCTGTGCAAGCAGAGATTGTAATACAGCATGGATGTATCCACACAAGCAAGGATGTGGATGCACCCACACTGCTGTGGATGCGTCCAAGACACTGGATGCAACCATGAAAACTGGCACCTCTAGGCTTAACCCCGTACACTTCACATTGATGCTAAGGAGGCCTGGTTCGGGGTAGCCTGAGGTGCCTTCAGTGCTACGACGCACCCATCGACCTTGGGGCTGGGGTTTGCTCGTGTACCAAAGCATTTTGACACCGCCGCTGCCACCGTTCGACGTGTCGCCGCCCTGCGGATCCGTAACCCCAAACGCATACATCCCTCTTCAGGCGATATTCAGTATGCATAAAGGCGCATCTCTGCGCGTCTCGACGCGTCAGGGTGTTGTATCGACGCCGTCGTGACAGGTATTATTAAACCAGATCTTCTCGCACCTTGTCTCCCGCCAGCTTAGTAATTCATTATTCTGCTTCATCTTCCCTGGCCTTTCCCGACCCCTTCCGTGATTCAAGCACGATTTTGCCACCCATCCCAGAGCGTGTTTGTGGTATATGACTTGTGTAGCATTTCCACAATTACAATCTTCTTCATTCCACCTAAATGCCAGCTCAGAAATTTAAAGAATCCTCACTTTTTGGAATCAATTTGCCCTCAGGACTCAGAAATGCACGAGATTGCTGGACTTGGAGCTGCCGTGCTTTGCCGCGTTGCCGTTTGGTGCCATTCCCATAAAGGCATTTCCTTAAAAGGGAATCCAAGGACGAAAAGAACGCAAGTGAGCCACGCACCTTTCCCGAGTTTCTGAATGCCCGGGTCCATGGGAATACAAATTAAAGCCTGGGAGAGAGCAGAGGGGTATCAGGATTACATTCCTGGGAGAAAGGAGCCCACACATAATGCTTTCCCACCACCCACCCACCTGTGTCCCAGGTGAAAGCCAAGTGCGACGGGCGGGGATAAAAAGCGGCCATGGAAACGCAAGTGAGCTTACCAGGTGTTCAAGATCTTTTTGACACTTTTGAGGCCGACACTATCCGGATTCTTGGTGGCAGAGGCGAAATCCATGTATTTGGTCGCGAGCGGCTGATAGTGGCCTGGGTGGTATCGGAGATACCCTGTGAAGTTTTGAGGCAGTCGTGTCGAGGGATTGAAGCAGTCATGGCAAGCCAAAAGAGCAGGAGACGAGGGTAGCAAGGGAAAACCAAACATGTCACACGGGCACGGTCACGTGCTGATACATCACGCGTGATGTCGGGACTGTGGTACAGACAATTTCAGGGTGTACAGCCACTTCCTCCTTTCTGCGCCGATGGACATCTCACATCTAACAGCTTCTCTAATATCAAGATGGAACTTGACCTGGTATTCTTCTTGGCCAATCCAAACAAACCCATGTAGAGTAACTTCAGGATGCTTTCACTGGGGGCAAAGGACAACACACTCGAAAGCTGAGTGCGTTACACGCATGTGGCACAGACTTGCGCGTGGCACCAAGAGGCAAGCGAAATTTTTGAAAACAACATCAACCTCTTTTTGGGACGAGTTTGAGGTCCTGATTTCGAATCTGAAAATGATTTTTCATAAAAGTGAAAATTGGCTGGGAGAGAGCATGGTTTTGAGGTTCCTGATCCACCATTGATCATGAAAAATCAGAAAAAATCAGAATCGGATGCTCGGTCCACCCAATAGGGGGGGTAGACACCCATCGATCAGCCTTTCGGTGAGTATTCAAGGCCCTGGAGGAGGTACGCCGGAGTTATGTCACATTTTGCTTACATTTTTTCATTTTTTGGGGGCTTGTCAAAGAGTTGAGTGTTTGATCGGCTATGATCACTCGCCTCTTGCGTGGCACTAGTACTCAACAAAGCTGTTTGTTGGATTGATCTCATTACTTTGCTAAATATAACCCAAATTTTAGTTAATTATTGCAGATATAATATACAGTTTTCCAATAGTTACAAATGAGATCCAGCCTCCTCTAAGTGTTTATGTTACATTCCCATCAAGACTCTTTCTCTTCCACCACATCCGCTCCCCTTTGCCCGCAGCACCCTTTGAAGCTCTGGCTCTTCACAATAACTCTCCACCTGGTCTTATCCACGTATCCAATTCCTCCAATCAGCTCAAATTGTCGGTGATGTACTACAATTGAGGTTGCGTTGGCACTGCCCCTCAGGCAGGATTTCTCATAAAAATTGCTATTAATGTTCTTTATTGTTTGTTCTTCAAGCTCCCGCGTTCACAGCTCCTCAATTGTACCGCAGAAATTGCAATCAACGCTCCCATCACGGTTGGCTCCTGCTGAATACTGGGCTCTCCCGCGCTCCCCTTTTCCTGAAATTCTGGACGAACCAAGTGCTCATACAACCCGTATGTCTCCTAGATTCTTTTTGGCTTACTTTCCCGCTGTTGCCTGTTTACCTGTCCTAGTGGAAATTTTATTCCTGCCCCGGGATTCACCCCCCTCCGTGTCCTCTGCTCACTCCATGCTTCTGGATATTTGTGTACCATGCCCACGTCTCAAGGTACCGTTATTTTGTTACTGCTAGCCCCAGGCATCCGCTGCCCGCGCGCATGCACCGGACATATTCCAGCAGCAGGAATGGATCCCAGCAGTTATCTGGGCCTAAGCTGCACCCTCTAAACCCCCACCCGCCTCAGCAGCGCCCTTTTGACACTCCCTGCACACGCCTCCCGCTCCCTTGTCCCTTGCCCCTTGACCCTTGGCTACCCGCCTCCTGTCTATTTGCCGCACTTTGTAAGCTGCGGCTGCGCAGAATGTGCCATTTTGTGCTTATGCACACATAATTCATTCTTCTATCTGAATTAATCACGCCTTTACCGTGCCTTTACCTCAGCTCGAAGCCTCACCGCACTGCCTCATATTCCAAACCAGCCCGCTGCGCACCGCGCCCATTCCTCGTGCCAGACAATTCCCTAACATTCACAGATACTCCACTCACTGGCGAGCTGCTCGCTGAACTCTTCCGACCGGTTGGCACTTGACTGCAATCAACACCATGTGCATTCTCTATTTATTGTTGCCGTACCCCACCTTCCTCAACTTCGATAATTTATCCGATATGGTTGTACTCACATTCCGACCCAATGTCACTTGTTTTTGGTTGCATACTTCCAGTGAACGGATCCTGCATTATTCGCTCCATACTTTCAAATGATGGAGGAGGAAAGAGGGGTTGTTTCTCACAACCGAGCCAATAGAATTAAACCATGAAAATGGGCGCTTGTTGCGAAAATTAGACGCCGGGCACCGAATTGCATCCTGAAGTCACTGTGCAGGTGTTTTAACTCTGGACCAACTCAAACACCAATCCTTAACCAATGTGAAGCTTTCCGGGCACAACACTGAACTGTCTGGAATTGAACTATACCTAAACACTGCACATTTTGCGGGTTTTGGAATAGTCTGATTACAGATTAGGTCTTATTTCTGAGAGCTGGTATACGGTCTCGGTATAGCAGGCTAGGTCAGGATCACAGAGTAACGAGTACAAAGGTTAGGTGACTACCATGCGGACTGGCTGGTGCTCACCTCGAAAACTGTAGAGGAATGTGTAGCCCACAAACCTCTGAAGAGACTATTTCTGGTATTATTCCCACACGAAGGAATAAGCCAGAAGTACTGGGAATAGGGCATGCGGGAATAGGCTTATTTCTGTTCACTTGAACAGTGGAACTTCCTTGTGATAGACATGCATGGGCCAGGGATGCTTATTCCAGAGGAGTTCGGGAATAAGCGAATGATCTAATAGGATTATCCTTATTTCCGAGTTACTGTTGGGGAATAAGAACCTATATTGGGAAGGGCTGTAGAAGGGCCATGAAATGGGTATCAATCGAAAGCTATGGCTTGAGAGAACTCAGATCCGAAGCCAGAACCCAAGGGAGACTTATCCCTGTAGAGCTGGAAGGCTTCAGATCATTTGGCAGATGGATTGGAAATTGGGTTGCTGTTAGTCATAGGGTTAAGGGCTTCTGACTGGGCCTTGGAGACGATTCCAGGCAGCCATATGACGTGCTCTGCTGCGCATTGGAGTGCAGGAACCAATGGGAGACAAGGCTGGAGTTGTCTGATTCAGCAGATCAAGGTTACATCCTTAATAATCCGATTTGGTGTCATGGAAATAAGGTCATGGACGTTGGGGACCAATGGGAAATGAGCTCGGAAGGCTTTCCGACGGATAAACGGCTGGATAGACGGATAAACGGCCCTATTACTCATAGATATTTCGCTTACCATTTTTTATATGTAGTCTGGAGTGTCTGAAGTTAGTGGGTGCATGCCTGTGATTTGGGGTAGGTCTTGGTCTCACTGAAGCATTTCATGCGCAATTGGATTGTGGTGTTGGGTCCTTATTTCTGTCGTTATGCCGAGTCCGTTCCGGAATAGTGTGGAGTGATTGGGAATAAGCTTTGCATTGAGGCAGGGATTGGGGGACTAGCATTGGGGTGCTTGGAATAAGCTTGGTGGGATGGTCTGGGTCTTGGTTGTGTGTGGGGAGCTTTGGAAGGATCTGGGTCTTGGTTGGGTGTGTGGAGCGCTGGGAACAGGCTTTTGGAATAAGCTTATTGGGATGTTGTGGGTCATATTGGGAGGTCTGTCATCGTCAAATCGTCATCGGACAGCGGACATCTGGAGGAGGGCTCTGCTAACTCCCTCTCTGGTTGTCATCATCGTTATCATTCAATCGTCATCGTTCATCGGACATCTGGAGGAGGGCTCTGCTAACTCCCTCTCTTGTTGTCATTATCGTTCATCGTCTAATCGTCATTGTTCATCGTTGGGACTTCTGGAGGAGGGCTCTGCTAACTCCCTCTCTTGTTGTCATTGATAGATCTGGAGGAGGGCTCTGCTAACTCCCTCTCTTGGTGTCTTTACCTTTGGGAAATAAGCTTTCGAGCATATATCCTTGTGGGAATGGTCTATCGTTGGCCCTTGAAGCGATACACTCCTCGTCTTCGGACAAACACACTTGCTCTCTCTTGTGGTTTCATAGCTGAGAAGCTCTAAATCTTATACCCACTCTCGTTCCACCGTCTTGGTCTTATTTCCAGATGGTCGGTAGAGCAGGAATAGTGCGCTTTGAGTGTACAATTCCTATAGCTGCGAAGCTTAGTATCCCTCGGTGTCAGTATTGTTATTCCTTCAATGGTGTGACATGCCGTACACCAAGATCGCTTCATTGCTTATTTCCGAAGTGATATGCGGCACACCACCTGTTCCATTCTCCTCTCTGAAACGAACCTCTCCCTTCAACCTATTGTTAGGCCCTGTACAAGGGACTACCACTCGTCCGTATCCTTGCTCTTGCTTCCTCTGATCGGCCTATTTCTGATCCTCGTCTTATTTCCGTGGGCATCACTGCTTACATCGGAAAGACTTGGGTTATATTTGGGTGAGTATTGGTTGTTTGAGTGTGGTTCGGAGCACACAAATCAACGCACCTCAATTTCATACTTGCACTCCATGTTCCTTTCCACGCACCTACCCCCTCATCCACGTGTTCAGCAGTTCAACTGAAACTACTTGAACTCAAATCGCACGTGTCATGAAGTAGGGAGGATCCTTCTAGAACTTTCTGGTGTGTCAAAATACATGAAAGTGATCAAGGGAGCTGAAGGAACACCGTCAGCTGGGTTCCTTTCCCCAAAGCTGCACTCCGGCAGTAATCACAGTTTTACTACCTGAGCATTTCGTCTATTTGGTCGCTTGCGCAGTCCTCAAGGCGGAGAAAACCATTTTTGTGATTTTCCTCATTCCAGAAAAGTTCTGGAATTGTGCCAGGGTACACATGCAACGTTAAGTGCGGTGTTCCTTTCCTCTTGCACGCCACCCACCAATTCAAATATATCAACGGTATTAGCGTCAAGTCAGGTTCAACGCCCAGGATCTGCATTCTACAATGTTTGGATTAGCATTTTGAATAGATCTCTGTCTTCAGAATATGTAGAAACCACATGAAGCTCCCTGTGAAGAAAAAAAATTGTATTCCTTTCCACATTCCTCTCTGGAATAGTCTCAGTAATTTCTACGATGTTGTGTTTTAGTTCGGTGTGGTATCGGATTACAGCTAATCACGGAACCGAAGGCACGAACGAAAATTTTCCAGTTTGGGATGTTTTCAAAGAATTACCCATAACTCAGTCAGTTCTTCATGGATTTGGATGAAACCATGCCAGATAATTCGGGCTGATTCATACGGAATGATTGATGGAGAGAAAGGGGTGAAATTATTTCATATTGGATGATATAGGATTTTGGGTCACTTTTGGGATAAATGCAGTCTAGCAAGGTCCAGGCATGTTCAAACAACATGGTATTTTGCACCAGACGGCCGACATAGATTTAGAAACATGTCATAGATTCAGAACTTTGAATAATTCAATCTGTGATGCTTGCAGTCAGGTTGGGATCACAGGCAACCCAACAGGCTCTGAAATATCATCGGGATTGAATCAAAGACAAGATATTATCTACTTTTGACTCTATGACATGTTTCATAAATGTTAACAAGTCTTTCCTAGCCAAAACTCAGGCCAGTAGGACATGAATTGGGCATGCTAGATCAAATTCGTCACCAAAAAGCTTCAAAATGGCAGATGATCCAATATGACATATTTTCACAAGATCCTGTCTATCACTAATTCCGTAGGAATTAGCCCGAATTATCTAACATGGTTTCATCCAAATCCATAAAGAACTCACTGAGTTATGGGTAATTCTTTGAAAACATCCCAAACTGGAAATTTTTTGTTCGCGCCTTCGGTTCCGTGATTAGCTGTAATGCGGGCTACAAAACAGGGAAACATATTTCAAAAAAATCTCTTTTTTACCGCTAATTGCAGTTCCTAAGGCGCGAACACGAAAATTGCCGTTTTGGGCAGAATTAGTTTCCCAGGACCGATTTGCCTTGGATTTGCCCATATCTCGATGAGTTCTGCATGTATTGACTTGGAATTTAGCTAGATAATTCGGGCTAATTCATCTGCAATTAGTGACGGAGAGAAACCCAAAATAATATTGTGTTTTACATTGTTGGGCATGGGAGGTTCCTCGGAGTGTGCATTTGAGCTAGTGGACTAGTACTTTGTCCAACCAAGTTGATTTTTTGTGTCAGAGTACTTTGGGATGTATTGAGTGGGGCCATGAACTCGAACATATGAATATTTTCCCAGCTATCAAGCAAATATGTTTTTGGCTGCTGGACAGAGAATTCACACTAATAGCCTGATTTCTGGTTCAAATGAGGTGGAAGAAGCCATTGAGAGCATCCTTTGGAACCCCTCTGCAACCCTCTGTAATGAAAATCTGAAGAAATCGTGTATGATGGATGTGAATTGGCTCGCGTTGTGTCTGTTCACCGTCTCGATCATTCACTGCGTTCCGACCCCCCCTAGATTCAACTTTGCCTGGATCTGTGTTGATCTGTGTTGATCTGTGTAGCCCATGTCTAGGTGAGGATAGCCCCTAGACAGGCTCTTTCTAGCTTACTAGACAGAGATTTTGTCTAGCTCTATGTAGCCTCTGTGTAGCCCCTGTGTAGCCTCTGGCTAGCCTCTGTGCAGGTCCCAAAAACAGATCTGTCTAGATAAGTGGGGCTCAGTATAGATTTTTGCGAGTGGCTAGTCCGAGTCATGTTGTCTCAGTTATTACACTCAGTTAGCCTGACCCAAACTGACCCACACAGAGCTGGATAGACCAAGATAAACCTAGACTGACCCAAACACAGGTAGACTGACCCAAACACAGTGTCAGGGGAACCGCCCGTCCGTCCGTCCATCCGTCCGTCCGTCCGGCTCCGGCCCATCGCACTGCCCCGCTTCCTCGTCCGATCCTTCGTCCGGCCTCCGGACTCGCACCCCAGCCTGCGCCTCCATCCGGAACGTCACCTCCCGTCCCTCCGGACTCTGTTCCCTTCCGTCCGTCCGGCCGCTCTCACTGGCACGTGCTGTGTGATCAAGCTCGAGACCTCTGCCGATCCCTCCGGACACGTGCTACTGGCTAGTACTTAAAAAACCTCGCCTAGCGTGAGAATCCTCATCCTTTCTTCTCTTCGGATTCTCCCGCTAGGTGCGTATTCTAGAAACCTGTATTTAGTACCATTCAATTGAGTTGCTTCGGATTCTCCCGCTAGCTAGTCTCCCGCGCTCTGCGCCGAGCTGAGGTTGCCCTTACAGCAGAAGAAAGGATCTAAGGGATCAACTGGTCAAGATTGCGAAGTTCGGTGTAGACTCGGACTCGGACTGCTACGCTAGCGCTCCGGCCTCCCCGACTTCCAACCTCGACCCCTCCTCCTTGATGGACGCTCCGACGCCCGGAAGCGGGTCCGCGCCACCCGAGCTCCCGGATGTTTACATCCCGGAACCGGCTGCCGACCCCGAATCCCGGCTGACCGCGGTCGAAGGCTCTCTCGCAAACATCGAAGCCCTACTCCTCCGCGTTTTACACAACAACCAAAATCCACCCGCGACTGCCCCCGTCCCTGCCGCTCCGGCTCCGGCGGTGGGTCCAGACTTTACCACCCTCACCCCCGCAGCAAAATCGGTTCTCCGACCGAACCCCCCGGCCGTCTTCGACGGCGACCGGACCCAAGGACGGATGTTCCTCCACTCCGTCCTCACATACCTCCGACTGGTTCCGGAAGCCTTCATGGTCCACGGACAGCTCGTCGAGGAAAAACTCGTGCGGTACGCCATGTCCTTTATGGCGCGAGACGCGGCCGGACGATGGGCCGAACGACAGTCCGCAATCGTTCCGTTCCCATTCCCGTCCTGGGCGGAATTCGAGTCCGAGTTCCGGCTCCGGTTCGTCGAGGAAAACGAGCAAGACCAAGCTCTCCTCCGGCTGGAGACCCACAGCTACTACCAGGGCTCCCGCGACGTTTACCGGTACACGGACGACTTCGAGGAACTCACCGCCACGGCCGGGTACACGGATCCGCTCGTCCGCGTCACCAAGTGCCGAGCGGGGCTCGACCCGAGGATCAACGCAGCGATCACCACGTCCGGAACCGCTCCGGCGCTGCTAGACTACGCCGGATGGCGTCTCCGCGCCTTCCGTCAGTACGACGCCCTCGCCCGCGTCCGAGCGGGAGCACCTCCGACTCGCGCCCCGGCTCCGGCCGCACGCCCTCGCACTGGGACGTTCCTCCCAGTCCCCTCCTTCACGCCTGCTCCCAAAGCCGCGCCGGCGCCCGCCCTTCCGCCTGGCATTCCGATGGAAGTTGACCGGACCCGCGCGCGCTTCGCACCGCGCGCTTGCTTCCGCTGCGGTGCGTCCGGACACCTCGCCCGAGACTGCCCGACTCCCTCGGACGTCCGGCACGCAGACGTCCTGGACGAGGTCGTCCGTCAACTCGGAGACGACCTCCTCGGAGAGCTCTTCGCGCGCCTCTCTACTACCGCCGGGCTTCCGACCGAGCCGGACGCCGGAGACGCGGAGCCGGAGGGTTTTCCGGACGCGGTCGAGTGAGCGGTGCGCCCTCGGTCGCGTCCCCTAATCGTTACTCCTGCCTGTACAAAGATATACCCAATAAATCAGCAGTTGAAACGAAAGACGCACCCCCTGCTCCGGTTTCCGCCCCCCGGCCGGAGCCCCCTATTCCCGCCCCGGAGGCAAAAACCCCTTCCATTCCCCGCGTCCACCGTCCGAGATGGGAACGCAAACTGCCCCGGCAGTACATTATTGATTCCGTGGAAGGCCGGAACTCCCTGCACATTCCGTTGGAGATGCAGTCGGTAGAAACCGCGGCTAAGGTGTCCGTGAAAGGTCTGGTCGACTGCGGAGCGACCGGAGACTTCATTGACTCGGAGTACGTGATCTCCCGCAACCTTCCCGTCCGGAAGCTCTCCCAGCCTATCCCGGTCCTCAACGTCGACGGCACACCCAATGCATCCGGAGGCATTACGGGCGTAGTCGATATGGTCGTCAACTACAAGGGTCACTCGGAACGCATCCAACTCGGCGTGACGCGGCTCGGGAAGCAGCACGTCATCCTCGGTTACTCCTGGCTTCAGAAACACAACCCGGAGATCGACTGGGAAACCAAGGAAGTCCGGATGACCCGCTGCCCGACCAGCTGCAGCACCTGCCGAGACGAGCTTCGCGCCGTCCGTCGCAGCGCGAAGATCTCCGCCGCGATCCTCCGACAGCTCCGCGAAGGTCCCGTCCCGTCTATCTGTGCCATTGACTCGGAGGAGTGGTGCGGAGACGACGGGTACGATCCGGATGGCGACGGAGACGACTGTCCGGACCTCACTCCGGACCCGGACGAAGACGACGATGACGAGCTAGAAGAAGGCGACCGGATCCTCTACACCGCGTTCGCTCCGGCCGAGGAAATCCGCGCCGGGAGCACCGTCTCCCAACGGCTCGCGGAGGCCTTCGCCCGGAACTCGGCCCCGCCTGGGACCTCGGTTCCGACCTGGGTCGAGGACTTCTCCGACGTCTTTGACAAGGAGTCGTTCGACGCGTTACCGGAGCGCCGGACGTGGGACCACGCCATCGAACTCGTCCCGGACGCAAAGCCGGCCAACTGCAAGGTCTACCCGATCTCCCCCCTCGAGCAGAAGGAACTCGACGCGTTCATCGAGGATGGGCTGAGCACCGGCCGGATCCGTCCGTCCAAGTCCCCGATGGCGTCTCCGGTCTTCTTCATCAAGAAGAAGGATGGAAGCCTCCGGTTCGTCCAGGACTACCGAGCGCTCAACGCGATGACCGTGAAGAACCGATACCCGCTCCCGCTGATTAACGACCTCATTAACCGCCTAAAGGGAGCCCGGTTCTTCACAAAACTCGACGTCCGGTGGGGCTTCAACAACGTCCGGATCCGGGGAGGCGACGAGTGGAAGGCCGCGTTCCGTACCAACCGAGGACTCTTCGAGCCCCTGGTGATGTACTTCGGCCTCACCAACTCCCCGGCCACGTTCCAGACGATGATGAACGACATCTTCCAAGACCTCATCCTGTCCGGAGACGTCATGGTATACCTTGACGACATCCTCATCGCTCACTCCGATCTCGCGCGCCACCGAGAGATCGTCCGAGAAGTCCTCCGGCGGCTCCGGGCGCACAAGCTTTACCTCCGGCCGGAGAAGTGCGAGTTCGAGAAGTCGTCGATCGAGTACCTCGGCGTCATCATCTCGCACAACCACGTCGAGATGGACCCGGTCAAGGTCGCCGGAGTCGCCGCCTGGCCGGCTCCGGAGAACCGGAAGGACGTGCAGCAGTTCCTCGGCTTCACGAACTTCTACCGGAGATTCATCCGGGCTTTCTCGGACATCGCGCGGCCCCTCTTCGACCTCACCAAGAAGAGCGTCGCTTGGACCTGGACCGCTGCCGCGGCTGCCGCCTTCCAAGCCCTCAAGGATGCGGTAACCGCGGAGCCCGTCTTGGTCCTGCCCGACGAGTCGCGTCCATACCGGGTCGAGGCGGACAGCTCCGACTACGCCACCGGAGCCGTCCTGTCTCAGCCGGACGCGAACGGGAAGTGGCATCCGGTCGCGTTTTACTCCAAAAGTCTGAGTGACGTCCAGCGCAACTACGAGATCCATGACAAGGAGATGCTGGCGATCATCCGGGCCTTAGAGGAGTGGCGACACTTCCTCGAAGGTACGCAGCACCCGGTCGAGATCTGGACGGACCACAAAAACTTGGAGTACTTCCGGAAGGCGCAGAACTTGAACCGGAGGCAGGCGCGGTGGTCCCTGTACCTGTCCCGGTTTGACTTCGCGCTCCACCACCAGCCCGGACGCCTCATGGGCCGTCCGGACGCGCTGTCCCGCCGTCCGGACCACGGAGTGGGCTCGGACAACACGGACGTTACCCTTCTTCGCCCGGACTTGTTCCACGTCCGCGCACTGGAAGGTGTCGTGGTGGCCGGACCCGAGGTCCCCCTCCTTCGTGACGTCCGGGAGGCCTTCACGGGTGAGCCGGACCTTGAAGACCCCGTCGCGCTTGTCGCGCGAGAACTCCTCAAGAACCGGAACGTCCGCCCCCCCGGTCGTCCGAGTGGCGTGTCGCAGAAGGGCTCCTTTACTACCGCGGTAAGGTCGTCGTACCGCGGAATAAGGACCTCCGGCGCCGAATCATCGCCCTGCACCACGACACCCGGGTCGCCGGACACGCCGGACGCTTCAAAACCCTCGAGCTCATCTCCCGGAATTACTGGTGGCCCCAGCTGTCCCGTCACGTCGGCCAATACGTCCGGACCTGCGATCCATGCAACCGGACGAAGGCGCTTCGGAAGCTGCCCCACGGAGAGCTCCACCCGACCGAAATCCCGGAAGAACGTTGGGACACCGTCTCGGTGGACTTCATCATCGAGCTCCCAGACGCGCACGGGTTCGACGCGGTCATGGTCGTAGTCGACGTCCTGGGTAAGCGGG